>JARQOD010003288.1:0-66779 GCA_033576555.1 Oophaga sylvatica | reverse complement strand
AAAATGGGGTCCTAACTAATCCTCTACCTGGAGGTACTGTTAAAGGTACAGAGGTCCAGGCCACCAGCGTAAACCCTGTCTCCTATCAATCCCTGCCAACTGTAATCTAGTCCTAAGAAGGACCCTGATTACCACAAAGGGAATGAACAGGTAACGGTTAATGAACAGAAAGACATACAAGAAAGACAAGAAATAAAGTAAATAAAGTCTTACATACAACACTCACACACAGTAGGAACACCTAAGGTCTCAGAGATAAACTATAAGCTGTAAGAGTAAAAACAACTAAGGAGCTCTTAGCTTAAGTATTCTCAGAACCGATCCGTCTGCTAGACTACATGAATGCTTTCACCGGCATCTAACAAGCAGACTGGCAGGTATATGAAGGAATCTAATTAGAACATAATCAAAAGCAGCCGGGCGAGGTGGACCTAGTCTTAGCAAAGAGCTAGGTAAAATTAATCCCTCATTACCAAACACAAAGAAACAGCACCTCAGCTGTGAGAAGTCAGAGTGTGTAATCGCGACGATCCTCGTGGCGATACACCATGACACCTTGTCACTCCATAGGTTAGACAAATCCAACTCACATCATGACTCAAATGCTGCAATGTTGGAAGTGCATAATGTGGGTTGAACTTTGACAACAGCTGCATGCGAAGGTTAGACTTCAGTGTTCTTGGCTTTTAAATAAAAGCATACAAGTAAATATAATAATACAATGTTGATTAAGGGACGTGATGTACACCTGTAATATTGTGCAAACAATGCATGTAGGAATAGTCTCTTCAACATTACTTATATTTGTGTCATTTTAAAAAATACATATTTAATTAGAAATTTAACAGCCCATATCATAAAGGTCCTTCATGTAAACATGATAATCGGTAACAAAAATCATGCATTACCTTGTTAAAGTCAATAGTGCATAGTCACAATAGCAAAATTATAACCTGTAAGTGGTGCTGAAAGAACGACAACTGATAGAATAGGTGAATGATATCTATTTATCAGACTGAATAGCGACACCTGTACAATGTCGATATAATACTGTACCTTAACAAAACAACTGTGTCACACCTCACACGCGTTTTTCTTGTAGCTTGTTATGTAATAGGGCACATGCGTGTATGTTTCATCATAGGTGCATGTTTACTGAGTAAAGCAGTCATGACAACGCCTTTGTGTTGTCGGTACGCTTGCGATGATGAAGATGCGCACCGTGAATGTTAGTCTGCGTCATAAGACGCACAGACGCTCCAATACCCAACGCGTCACAGCAGGAAGCCAGTCTGTGCGTCCAAACAAAGGCGCAACTGTTATGTTTCGGCAGCTGAGGAGTGCAGGCAAAAAAGGCAATACACCAGAGCAGTTGGAATCTATGAGATTGCAGTACCCTGACTAACCACCACAACTAGAGGCAGCCGTGGAGCGTTCCTACGTTGGTCCTAGACGCCTCGTCACAGCCTGAGAAACTAACTACACCTAAAGATAGAAATAGGAAAGCTATCTGCCCCGGAGCAGAACCCCAAAGAAAATAGAAAGCCCCCAAACATGTAATGGCGGTTAGACAAGATGAAATACTGACACAGAAAGAAAATAGTATGAGCAAACGCTGGGGCCCAAACTAACTAAATAGAAAAGGATAGGAAGGGTACTTACTGCAATCCCAGAAAACCCTGAAAAGCACCAACTCTACTAATTTCAAAAACACCTGAGATCACAGACCTCTACCACCTAAATTAGTTCTCTGGTGTAACAAAATCAAAACAGCAGCCACTGAAAAAACTGGAAAAAGTAAAAGTACAAACATCAGTGGCTGAACTAAACTGAGAGGGCAAAAGCCCCAGAGGGGACCCTGAAGGCCCCCACAGAAGTGCAGGACAAAATGCAAAAATATAGCACAAAAACAAAAAGAAGAAAATGTCTTATCTGTTAGCAGGAGATGCAGACACGACACAGCAGGCTACAAGGGAAACAGGAATGAAGGATTCAGACCAGAACAATTGATCACGGCAACCCTGATGGGAAGGTGACTCCCTTATATAAGACCAGTCAGTAACACCTGATTCCCAGTCCTCACAATCTTTACTGGACAGACCAGCACCACTTGTAACAACCAGAGGAAGCCTCTGCTCAGAACTCATCTCAAACCCATTCAAACACGCAACCATACATGCACGTAACCTTTTATAAAGCTATATAAAAAAAAAGTATGTAGTAGTAACGCACACTTTATTGAGGTACAGTATTACATCGCCATTTACCATCTGTGGCTATGCAGTCTCATCTATATATACCTTATCTATCCGTTGTCATGCTTGCAAGTCCACAGTCAGGCATAAATAGCTGTTTTCACTATGACTATGCACTTTTTAAAGGTTTGGTTTGTTAATATAAATGATTGGCACATATTATCAGTATTACATGATGGAAATTTTAGATATTTTTAAAAACTTTTTAGTGATATTATTCAGCAAATGTAAGGTTTTATGAATGTCACAGATAATTGTAATGCTGATTATGTTTTTAAGTCAGCCATTCATTGTCTATACAATAAAAATGGTGTACATACTGTTACTTATCCATCATTAATGGATTCTGATTTGTACTTGTAGCTTTTATTTAAAACCGTATAGCAGATTATTTAACCTATTTTTATTGTGGTTTGCATTGCTTTTCAACATGTTAATGTATGCGTTTATGTTTGAAATTATTAATTTACATATATTTTTTAAAGTAAAATCATCATCTTATGGTACTAAAGGTTATATTTCTCTTGTTTGGAGTATAGACATTTTTTAATTGACACGTAACAAGGAAAATACTTGATCTAGTATTTAAACATCCTCCTTGACCCTGGGCTCCAACACCGCCAGTTGTTGCTCGGAAGTGCTGTTAGCACAGTCAACACTTTCTCCTGTGTTACTGGGGTTCAGTAATGTCAGCTGTTCCCCTGCTGTGTGTACGGCAAACAGTCCTGCTGCCTCCACCCTGTTCTCTTCTCATCCCTGGGCTCCAACACCACCAGTTGTTGCTCGGAAGTGCTGTTAGCACAGTCAACACTTGCTCCTGTGTTACTGGGGTTCAGTAATGTCAGCTGTTCCCTGCTGTGTGTACGGCAAACAGTCCTGCTGCCTCAACCCTGTTCTCTTCTCATCTCTGGGCTCCAACACCGCTAGTTGTTGCTCGGAAGTGCTGTTAGCACAGTCAACACTTGCTCCTGTGTTACTGGGGTTCAGTAATGTCAGCTGTTCCCCTGCTGTGTGAACGGCAAAAAGTCCTGCTGCCTCCAACCTGCTCTCTTCTCATCCCTGGGCTTCAACACCGCCAGTTGTTGCTTGGAAGTGCTGCTAGCACAGTCAACACTTGCTCCTGTGTTACTGGGGTTCAGTAATGTCAGCTGTTCCCCTGCTGTGTGTACGGCAAACAGTCCTGCTGCCTCAACCCTGTTCTCTTCTCATCCCTGGGCTCCAAAACCGCCAGTTGTTGCTCGGAAGTGCTGTTAGCACAGTCAACACTTGCTCCTGTGTTACTGGGGTTCAGTAATGTCAGCTGTTCCCCTGCTGTGTGAACGGCAAAAAGTCCTGCTGCCTCCACCCTGCTCTCTTCTCATCCCTGGGCTTCAACACCGCCAGTTGTTGCTCGGAAGTGCTGTTAGCACAGTCAACACTTGCTCCTGTGTTACTGGGGTTCAGTAATGTCAGCTGTTCCCCTGCTGTGTGTACGGCAAACAGTCCTGCTGCCTCAACCCTGTTCTCTTCTCATCCCTGGGCTCCAACACCGCCAGTTGTTGCTCGGAAGTGCTGTTAGCATAGTCAACACTTGTTCCTGTGTTACTGGGGTTCAGTAATGTCAGCTGTTCCCCTGCTGTGTGTACGGCAAACAGTCCTGCTGCCTCCACCCTGTTCTCTTCTCATCCCTGGGCTCCAACACCGCCAGTTGTTGCTCGGAAGTGCTGTTAGCACAGTCAACACTTGCTCCTGTGTTACTGGGGTTCAGTAATGTCAGCTGTTCCCCTGCTGTGTGTACGGCAAACAGTCCTGCTGCCTCAACCCTGTTCTCTTCTCATCCCTGGGCTCCAACACCGCCACTTGTTGCTCGGAAGTGCTGTTAGCACAGTCAACACTTGCTCCTGTGTTACTGGGGTTCAGTAATGTCAGCTGTTCCCCTGCTTTGTGTACGGCAAACAGTCCTGCTGCCTCAACCCTGTTCTCTTCTCATCCCTGGGCTCCAACACCACCAGTTGTTGCTCGGAAGTGCTGTTAGCACAGTCAACACTTGCTCCTGTGTTACTGGGGTTCAGTAATGTCAGCTGTTCCCCTGCTGTGTGTACGGCAAACAGTCCTGCTGCCTCAACCCTGTTCTCTTCTCATCCCTGGGCTCCAACACCGCCAGTTGTTGCTCGGAAGTGCTGTTAGCACAGTCAACACTTGCTCCTGTGTTACTGGGGTTCAGTAATGTCAGCTGTTCCCCTGCTGTGTGTACGGCAAACAGTCCTGCTGCCTCCACCCTGTTCTCTTCTCATCCCTGGGCTCCAACACCGCCAGTTGTTGCTCAGAAGTGCTGTTAGCACAGTCAACACTTGCTCCTGTGTTACTGGGGTTCAGTAATGTCAGCTGTTCCCCTGCTGTGTGAACGGCAAAATGTCCTGCTGCCTCCAACCGGTTCTCTTCTCATCCCTGGGCTCCAACACCGACAGTTGTTGCTCGGAAGTGTCATTGGCACGGGTACTCACTCCTGCCCAGACTGGTTACAGCACGCCATCTGTTTCCTGTCAGTGTAAACGTCACTTAGCCTCCAATAAGTTGTCTTGTCATGTTGCGGTCGGGTTAGCCGACTCTATGGTGCCTGGAGTTTAGGTGCTTCCTATGTGTGCTGCGGGATATGCAAATAAAGGCTGTTTCCGTTGTGACAATAGGACAATCACCCACTGTAGTACTGTGGGATTCGGTAACTGCGGCCGGCTCGCGGCCTGTCAACTTAAATTTCCATGGGTACCTTCTGCTACCCGTCCGGGTTACAGTACCGTCAGCTGGTTCTCCGCAGTGCCTTTGGCCTAGGTGCCTCCATCTCGGTATCCGAGTTTCAGCAACGTCTGCTGGTCCTTGGTAGTGCTTGGAGCACAGATACCTCCTGCTTAGTAACCGTGTCCCAGTAACGTCAGCTGGTCCTCGATTGTGCCATTGGCTCTTTTCCTTCTGCTGCCCCTCCGGGTTCCAGCACAGTCAGCTGGTCCTCGTTACTTGTATTGGCTCTTGTACCTTCTGCTACCCGTCCGGGTTCCAGTACCGTCAACTGGTTCTCCGCAGTGCCTTTGGCCTAGGTGCCTCCATCTCGGTATCCGAGTTCTAGCAACGTCTGCTGGTCCTTGGTAGTGCTTTGGAGCACAGGTACCTCCTGCTTAGTAACCGTGTCCCAGTAACGTCAGCTGGTCCTCGGTTGTGCCATTGGCTCTTTTCCTTCTGCTGCCCCTCCGGGTTCCAGCACAGTCAGCTGGTCCTCGTTACTTGCATTGGCTCTTGTACCTTCTGCTACCCGTCCGGGTTCCAGTACCGTCAACTGGTTCTCCGCAGTGCCTTTGGCCTAGGTGCCTCCATCTCGGTATCCGAGTTCCAGCAACGTCTGCTGGTCCTTGGTAGTGCTTTGGAGCACAGGTACCTCCTGCTTAGAAACCGTGTCCCAGTAACATCAGCTGGTCCTCGGTTGTGCCATTGGCTCTTTTCCTTCTGCTGCCCCTCCGGGTTCCAGCACAGTCAGCTGGTCCTCGTTACTTGCATTGGCTCTTGTACCTTCTGCTACCCGTCCGGGTTCCAGTACCGTCAACTGGTTCTCCGCAGTGCCTTTGGCCTAGGTGCCTCCATCTCGGTATCCGAGTTCCAGCAACGTCTGCTGGTCTTTGGTATTGCTTTGGAGCACAGGTACCTCCTGCTTAGTAACCGTGTCCCAGTAACGTCAGCTGGTCCTCGGTTGTGCCATTGGCTCTTTTCCTTCTGCTGCCCCTCCGGGTTCCAGCACAGTCAGCTGGTCCTCGTTACTTGCATTGGCTCTTGTATCTTCTGCTACCCGTCCGGGTTCCAGTACTGTCAACTGGTTCTCCGCAGTGCCTTTGGCCTAGGTGCCTCCATCTCGGTATCCGAGTTCCAGCAACGTCTGCTGGTCCTTGGTAGTGCTTTGGAGCACAGGTACCTCCTGCTTAGTAACCGTGTCCCAGTAACGTCAGCTGGTCCTCGGTTGTGCCATTGGCTCTTTTCCTTCTGCTGCCTCTCCGGGTTCCAGCACAGTCAGCTGGTCCTCGTTACTTGCATTGGCTCTTGTACCTTCTGCTACATTTACAAATTGAAGATTTTTTAAATGTTTTTTTGGGTAATCACTCTGGATCTCCAACAATGAAGACGACGACCCTGATGACCACCCCGAAGAAGATGACGACCCCAAGGACGACGAGCATCAAGCCAACCAGCCTAAACACCATCACAAAGAAGAAATAAAAGATTACCCAACAGGACTAAGAAGGTTAAGACAAACTACAAGATACAGAACAAGAGACTTAAGAACAATAAGCAGAAGATCAAAAAGCAGAAGAACATGAAGTATAAGACCAAAATGAAGAGCAAAATATATGCTCTAAATTATAAGCAGAAGAAGACTAAGCAGTGTATGGGGGTGAGTCCGTTCCTCCTCGTGGTGCCCCTGGAAAATGCTTGCTGCTGCTGCAGGCTAAACTGAACACGGACAAATACTGTTGTAATTTAAATCTTTTGTGACAGCAAGAACGGAAGGATGAAAAATTCATACTTTTACAGATTACAAGTACAGGAATCTCTGTCACAAATAAGAATATGATGAAGAAGATGAAGTACAATATGAAGAAGAATAATAGTTGAATAAGAAGAATATGAGTAATGTTAACAAAAAGATGAATAGCAAGAAGTTTAAGAAGAAGATTAAGAAGGTGAAGATGAAGAATAATTTGATGAAAAAGATGATGCTGCTGAAGATTATGAAGGAGAAAGTGTGTCAAAAGTTAAAAAGGTGAAGAGCATGGAAGTTGTGAAATATACATATTTGCCAAAATAGAAAAAACGTTAACAACATTGTCAATTTCTTCGTCAATCCGAACATCTTTAAAAAAATATATATTTATGCTATTCCATTTGATTGGGTTAAACATCTATGCCTATAATGTCTCCTCAACCTTCCCCAATACATTCTACATTACTCTTTGTTGTTTTCCTTCATGTACAATTAACCAACAAGGCAAGAATGGGGTTTTTTTAATTCCGATATTTTGTTCCCATAGACTTACATTGGATTTCCGGTATCGGTATCGGGTATCGCCGATATTTTTTGGGTATCGGCGATACCATTCCGATTCCGATACTTTTGGATATCGGAAAGTATCGCTCAACTCTAGACTTGAACATTAGTGCCACCTATTGGAAGTAGCAATCTTACAAGTCAACAGGAATTATGCAATGTTTCAAAGCACATCATAGCTTTTTATAATGAAGGAGCCTGTTTGTATTTATGTTGACCTTGGTTCAAGCAGCATGAAATGCTTTTATAAAACTTAGCAATGCTTATTTCTTCACCAAACTCATTCAGTTTTTAAGCTGCACTATAACACAGAAATAACTCTAACATGACCTTTTATTGTCTAACCTGTAAGAAAATTGCTGAATGTTTCTATGAGTTTGTTCCAATTTGCATAAAAATTGAATTTTAGTAGATAGCCAGGACCAAGAGTTATTGTCAATTTTCCAACAATATGTATTCATTTGATTGGTGGAAATATGTTGCTTAAGCAAATATTATTTTATTGGGATTTTCTCTACCTAGCATAGACGCTTCTATATCATCATTTGGATAATTTATGTATAACTTGTATACATTTTATGTATTTAGACTGAATGTATTTGAAGCATACAAATGTACAAATGTGAAGTAAAAATAAGCCATTTTTTCATTATACTGTAGTATGCACAGTAATGATGACTTTAATAGAGCACTTAATTTTTTTCTTAGTATACCAGTCTAAAGAAAATCTAAGGACAGATGACTCTAAACAAACTACATGCATTAGAAGATAACTATGCACATAACGATCTTAGACCTGATGAGGATAGTGTACCTATTTTGAAAATTCATGTCACGATGTCTTTATAATGTTCTTATTGATAACACTAGTAAACAGCAAAATTGGTTCAGACATGAAAACAGTTCAACCTAACTAATTTTGGGGTGCTGAAAATGAAAATGTTGCTTACATTTTGAAATTGGCCCTCATTTTTATAATACAGGGTGTGTGTCGATATTTCTTACAGCCTTCGATACAACGCTAAGCAAGGAATACATCATCAGTCTTGCATCATCAGTTTTGCACCATCCAACTGACTAATGGATTGCTTCATCAATATTTCATCATCTCCAAATGACTAATGAATTGAGTCATCAGTATTTCATCATCTCTTAGGCTACTTTCACACATCAGTTTTTTTGAAGTCAGGCGTGATCCGGCGTGTTTTTAAAAAAAACGGATCTGGTACCGGATGCATTTTTTGTAATTGACTTTCATTAGTGCCGGATCGCGCCTGATGTCGTTGCGTTGCATCCATTTTTGGCCGGATCCGGCGGAAATGTACATTCCGGCGGCCGGACAAAACTGTCACTGCAACGTTTTGTTTTTTTTCCCGGAGTCGCCTGATAGTGCCTGAAGCGGCGCATCAGGCGTCCGGAAATAATAGAAGTCTATGGAACCGGACCAGTCTTTTGTGCAATCCGTCAAAAGACTGATCTGGATTCAGGAAATCAGGGACGACTACTACTACTACTACTACTACATTTTCCACTCTCTCTCCTCTGTCCGGACATGCGTACCTGCATTTTCCGGCTGCAAAGCTTCTTTTTCCGGGTTCAAAAGTTCAGGTCGGATCCAGCAAAAAAAAACTGATCCGTTGCATCAGTTTTTTCATTTCAGCGCCGGATCCGTCCTATCAGGTATTCGACGGATTATGCCTGACACAAAAAAACTGATGTGTGAAAGTAGCCTAAATGACCAAGGATAGATGCCAAAGAAAGAAAGATGATGCAATCCTAATTAAACTTGCATCACACAACTCTGTAAAAGGCACGTGTTCTCCCTTTATCAGTCACACAGCAATTTCAGTGGTCAACTGATATCATCGTTCAGCTATTCTGTGATGCATTAATAAAGTAGATAATTTCTGCTATATCTGCTATATCTGTGGTGAGGTGACTTTGAGTCACAATAGCGAAACTTCACTATGGTTAAGAAAGCATACAACCTGCATTTTGGCTGCAAAATAGGAGATCAGGACAAGAATTAGGCTCCACGCACAACCTGTAATCGATGTTCATCACACCTCACACAGTGATTGAATGGTAAAAGATAATCTTTGCCTTTTGCAGTGCCAATGGTATGGAGAGAGCCAACTGACCATACTACCAATTGTTACTTCTGCATGGTGCCTCTAATTGGAAAGGAATTTCTAAGAAAAAGAAGTGGACTGTTATGTTTCGGTAGCTGAGGAGTGCAGGTAAAAAAGGCAATACACCAGAGCAGTTGGAATCTATGAGATTGCAGTACCCTGACTAACCACCACAACTAGAGGCAGCCGTGGAGCGTTCCTACGTTGGTCCTAGACGCCTCGTCACAGCCTGAGAAACTAACTACACCTAAAGATAGAAATAGGAAAGCTATCTGCCCGGAGCAGAACCCCAAAGATAACAGAAAGCCCCCAAACAAATAATGGCGGTTAGACAAGATGAAATACTGACACAGAAAGAAAATAGTATGAGCAAACGCTGGGGCCCAAACTAACTAAATAGAAAAGGATAGGAAGGGTACTTACTGCAATCCCAGAAAACCCTGAAAAGCACCAACTCTACTAATTTCAAAAACACCTGAGATCACACGACCTCTTCCACCTAAATTAGTTCTCTGGTGTAACAAAATCAAAACAGCAGCCACTGAAAAAACTGGAAAAAGCAAAAGTACAAACATCAGTGGCTGAACTAAACTGAGAGGGCAAAAGCCCCTGGAGGGGACCCTGAAGGCCCCCACAGAAGTGCAGGACAAAATGCAAAAATATAGCACAAAAACAAAAAGAAGAAAATGTCTTATCTGTTAGCAGGAGATGCAGACACGAAACAGCAGGCTACAAGGGAAACAGGAATGAAGGATTCAGACCAGAACAATTGATCACTGGCAACCCTGATGGGAAGGTGACTCCCTTATATAAGACCAGTCAGTAACACCTGATTCCCAGTCCTCACAATCTTCACTGGACAGACCAGCACCGCTTGTAACCACCAGAGGCAGCCTCTGCTCAGAACTCATCTCAAATGAGGGGTCACCGAACCCTCATTTGAGCAACCAGGTCGGTCAGGATGAGTTCTATGATAAGCACGATAAGTCTCCTAGCATGGATGTCCGAAGCAAACACCCAAGAATTGTCTTCCTGACCATAACCTCTCCATTTAACCAAATACTGGAGTTTCCATCTAGAAAAACGAGAATCTAATATTTTCTCAACCACATACTCCAGATTGCCCTCAACCAAAACAGGGTCAGAAGGCACAGCAGCAGGAACCACTGGCTCAACAAACCTCTTCAACAAGGACTTGTGGAACACGTTATGGATCTTAAATGTCCCTGGAAGAAGCAAACGAAAAGAAACAGGATTAATAATCTCCATGATCTTATAAGGTCCAATGAACCTAGGCTTAAATTTAGGAGATGCTACTCTCATAGGAATATTCTTTGAGGACAACCAGACCAAGTCCCCCACTTTAAACCGAGGACCATCAGTCCTATGCCGGTTAGCAAACCGCTGGGCCTTCTCCTGAGAGAGGGACAACCTCTCCACTACCTGGTCCCAAATCTGTTGCATACGCTCCACAACAGAGTCAACACCTGGACAGACAGAAGCCTCCGTCTGTCCCGAAGAAAATCGAGGGTGAAACCCAGAATTACAGAAAAACGGAGACATCAAAGTGGCAGAGCTAGCCCTATTATTAAGAGCAAACTCAGCCAAAGGCAAAAAAGAGACCCAGTCATCCTGATCAGCAGACACAAAGCATCTTAGATAAGTCTCCAATGTCTGGTTTGTTCTCTCAGTTTGACCATTGGTCTGAGGATGAAATGCCGAGGAGAAAGACAATTGAACACCCAGTTTAGAACAAAAATTCCTCCAAAATCTGGAAACAAACTGGACTCCTCTGTCAGACACAATGTTCTCAGGAATGCCGTGTAAACGAACCACGTGCTGAAGGAACAACGGCACCAATTCAGAGGAGGAAGGCAACTTAGGTAATGGCACAAGATGTATCATTTTGGAAAACCTATCACAAATTACCCAGATGGTGGTCATTCTCTGAGAAACAGGAAGGTCGGAAATTAAATCCATAGAGATATGGGTCCATGGTCTCTTGGGCACAGGCAATGGCATCAACAAACCACTAGAGCGAGAGCAAGGCTTGGAGCGAGAGCAAGTCCCGCAGGACTGCACAAATTCCCTGACATCACGAGACAAGGTAGGCCACCAAAAGGACCGACTAACCAAGTCTCTGGTACCAAAAATTCCGGGATGCCCAGCCAATGCGGAACAATGAATCTCAGACATCACACTCTTTTTCCAGTGGTCCGGGACAAACAATTTTCCAACAGGGCAGCACTCGGGCCTATCCTCCTGACACCCCTCCAGAGCAAGTCTCAAATTGGGCGAGATGGCGGAAAGAACTACACCCTCTTTCAAAATAACAGAAGGATAGGATAACTCAGGAGAGTCCGCAAGGAAACTCCTCGAGAGGGCATCCGCCTTAACATTCTTAGTGCCAGGAAGAAAGGAAACCACAAAATTAAAACGTGTGAAAAACAAGGCCCACCTGGCCTGTCTAGGATTGAGTCGCTTGGCAGATTCCAGATAGACCAGATTCTTATGGTCCGTAAGGACCACCACCTGATGTTTGTCTCCCTCCAGCCAATGTCTCGACTCTTCAAAAGCCCACTTCATGGCCAATAACTCCCGATTACCCACGTCATAATTACGTTCAGTAGGAGAAAATTTTCGAGAGAAAAAGGCACAAGGGTTACTTTTAGAGGTCTCTGGATCTTTTTGGGACAAAACGGCACCTGCCCCAATTTCAGAGGCATCAACCTCCAACTGAAATGGCAGAGAAACATCAGGCTCCGTAGAACAGGAGCAGAAGTGAATCTCTGCTTAAGTTCCTGAAATGCAGAGACTGCCTCAGGAGGCCAATTCACCACATCAGAACCCTTTCTGGTCAAATCAGTTAATGGTTTAACAATAACCGAGAAATTACCAATAAATTTACGATAAAAATTGGCAAAACCCAAAAATCTCTGAAGAGCCTTTAATGAAGTAGGTTGGACCCAATCACAGATGGCCTGAACCTTGACCGGGTCCATTTCAATAACAGATGGGGACAAAATGAATCCCAGAAATGAGATCCTCTGTACGCCAAAAAGACACTTTGATCCCTTCACATACAGAGCATTCTCTCTCAAAATCTGGAATACAGTTCGAACATGTTTCACATGAGAGTCCCAGTCATTAGAAAAAATCAAGATATCATCCAAATAAACAATCAGAAATCTGTCCACAAAATCCCTGAAAATGTCATTCATGAAGGACTGGAAGACGGAAGGAGCATTAGTGAGCCCAAAGGGCATCACTAGGTACTCAAAATGCCCCTCAGGGGTATTAAATGCCGTCTTCCATTCATCCCCGTGCTTAATGCGAATAAGGTTATACGCCCCCCTGAGGTCAAGCTTGGTAAACCAAGTAGCGTTTTTCACCCTGGAAAACAGGTCAGAAATCAAGGGTAACGGGTGTTGATATTTCACAGTAATATTGCTCAAGAGACGATAATCAATACACGGCCTTAATGAACCATCTTTTTTGGCCACAAAGAAAAAACCGGCACCTAAGGGTGAAGAGGATGGTCTGATATGACCCTTCTCCAATGATTCCTTGATATAAGACCGCATAGCGTCATGTTCAGGTACAGACAAGTTGAAAAGGCGACCTTTAGGGAATTTATACCCGGCACTAATTCAATAGCGCAGTCATAGCTCCTATGGGGAGGCAAGGATGCAGATTTACTTTCGCTAAACACATCAGAAAAATCAATCAAAAAGTCAGGAACATCCTGAGCCTGGGGGGAGGCAGAAAAAACAGGAGTGTTGGTATTAACACATTGGCAGCCCCAACTGGTTACAGACACAGATTTCCAATCCAAAACATGATTATGAGACTGTAACCAAGGGAAACCTAGTACAATAATGTCATGCAGATTATACAGAACCAAAAATTTGCAGCACTCCTGGTGATCAGGTTCAACCCTCATTATCACCTGAGTAGAAAACTGGGGTTTATTCTCAGCCAAAGGGGTAGAATCGATCCCCAGTAGGGGAATAGACTTTGTAGGGGTATCAAGGGAAACCCACAACGTTTAGCAAAATCATAATCCATCAGGTTAATAGCTGCTCCAGAATCAACGAAAGCCTGAGCAGAAAATGAGGACAGAGAGCATATCAGAGTGACAGTTAATAAAAATTTAGTCTGAACACTACCAAGACAACTGAGCGTGCAAAACGTCTTCCCCGCTTAGGGCAGACTGAAATAGCATGAGAAGCATTACCACAGTAGAAACATAACCCATTGCACTTTCGAAACTCATGACGCTGTGCCCCAGACACCACTCTATCACACTGCATGGGTTCAGAAGCTGGTTCACAAGGCAACACCATTCCACGCATACATCTCCGCTCATGCAAACATCTGTCAATTTGAATCGCTAATGACATAGAATCATTGAGACCAGAGGGGACAGGGAATCCCACCATAACATCCTTTACATTATCTGACAGACCCTTCCGGAAAAGGGCTGCCAAAGTGTCGTCATTCCATTTGGTCAGGACTGCCCACCTACGGAATCTCTGACAGTATAACTCAGCGTCATAAAGCCCCTGATTTAATGCCAACAAGGCTTTTTCAGCTTGATCAGTGACATTAGGCTCATCGAACAATAACCCCAAAGCCTGAAAAAATGCATCAACATCACTCAAAACAGGATCCCCAGGTGTCAGGGAAAAAGCCCAATCCTGAGGATCGCCGCGCAGGAGAGAGATGATAATTTGAACCTGCTGCGCTGCGTTCCCTGAGGACTTAGATTTTAAAGCAAGAAACAATTTACAATTATTTTTGAAATTCTGAAACTTAGCTCGATCCCCCAAAAACAAATCTGGCATGGGGATCCCAGGTTCCACAACAGGCAACCTAGCAAGATATGCAGCAATACTCTGAACCTCAGTGGCAAGCTGATCCACACGGCCAGACAACTGTGCAAACTCCATTGAGAGAAAAAATCCTCCCCAGCACCCAGAGATACAGAGGGAAAAAAATGCAACAAACAGAAAAATATCTCTGACAACTCTGACAACCTTTTTTCTTTCACAATATTTTTTCCCTTCTGTGAGTACCATACAATTTTCAATTTTTGGGCCGGTGATACTGTTATGTTTCGGTAGCTGAGGAGTGCAGGTAAAAAAGGCAATACACCAGAGCAGTTGGAATCTATGAGATTGCAGTACCCTGACTAACCACCTCAACTAGAGGCAGCCGTGGAGCGTTCCTACGTTGGTCCTAGACGCCTCGTCACAGCCTGAGAAACTAACTACACCTAAAGATAGAAATAGGAAAGCTATCTGCCCCGGAGCAGAACCCCAAAGATAATAGAAAGCCCCCAAACAAGTAATGGCGGTTAGACAAGATGAAATACTGACACAGAAAGAAAATAGTATGAGCAAACGCTGGGGCCCAAACTAACTAAATAGAAAAGGATAGGAAGGGTACTTACTGCAATCCCAGAAAACCCTGAAAAGCACCAACTCTACTAATTTCAAAAACACCTGAGATCACACGACCTCTACCACCTAAATTAGTTCTCTGGTGTAACAAAATCAAAACAGCAGCCACTGAAAAAACTGGAAAAAGCAAAAGTACAAACATCAGTGGCTGAACTAAACTGAGAGGGCAAAAGCCCCCGGAGGGACCCTGAAGGCCCCCACAGAAGTGCAGGACAAAATGCAAAAATATAGCACAAAAACAAAAAGAAGAAAATGTCTTATCTGTTAGCAGGAGATGCAGACACGAAACAGCAGGCTACAAGGGAAACAGGAATGAAGGATTCAGACCAGAACAATTGATCACCGGCAACCCTGATGGGAAGGTGACTCCCTTATATAAGACCAGTCAGTAACACCTGATTGCCAGTCCTCACAATCTTCACTGGACAGACCAGCACCGCTTGTAACCACCAGAGGAAGCCTCTGCTCAGAACTCATCTCAAACCCCTTCACAACAGTGGACAATACATCCAGCACCTGTCAAATCACAGAAAATTCTGTTACCTCCAGTGCATATCAAGTTGGATCTCAAGAAGAACTTCGTAAAGGCAATGAACAAAAATGCAGAAGCATTCAAGTATCTCATTTGTAAATTTCCAAGGTTGAGTGAAGCAAAGATAAAGGAAGGCGTCTTCATTGGTCCTCAGTTTCGTGTGCTTCTGCAAGATGAGGAGTTTCACCGTTTACTGCGTGGCAAGGAAAAGGCTGCATGGGTAGCATTCCAGTTAGTGGTAACAAATTTCTTCGGAAACACCAAGTCAGACAACTATAAAGAGCTGGTGGAAAATCTTCTTCAGGCATATCATAATCTTTGTTTGCAACATGTCATTAAAGATTCATTTCTTGCATTTGCATCTAGACGTCTTTGCACCAAACTGCGAAGCAGTGAGTGACGAGCACGGAGAGCGATTTCACCTGGAAATTGCCACTATGGAAAAAAAGATATCAGGGTAATTGGAGCCTTTCAATGCTTGAAAACTACTGTTGGATAATCACCAGAGATAACCAAATGCTTGAATAAAAGAGACAAGTTAAAAGGAGCCGAGTATCCAGTGACTAAGAACATATTTTGCACTGTGCAATAACGTATATTAATAGTTAAAATTAAAATTGTTCAAAGTGCTCAGACATGTGAATTAATTAATTATATAGTACATTAAAATACTCTTGAGTTTCCTCTGAATACTTTTAATAAAATTTGTTTGACAATACATGTGCAGTTTTATATTTGTAGAAGTAATAGCTAGAGATGAGCGACCTTGCCTTTTTCGGGTCGAGTCGGGTTTCGTGAAACCCGACTTTCTCAAAAGTCGAGTCAAACTAAGTCGGCAGACTAACAGAAATGGTCGGGTCGGAGTCAAAAATCCGACCCCAATGCAAGTCAATGGGGAATAAATTGCCACCTTATCACAGTCAGGCAGCCTACTAATCAGATGTGATGCCCCACACAAGCAATTTGTACACTGTCACTGGCAGGCAGCTCTGCTACTCCACCAAATTAATTGCCCCCTTATCACAGGCAGGCAGCCTACTAATCAAATCTGATGCTCCACACAAGCAATTTCTACAGCTTCACTGGCAGGCAGCCTAAGAACCAGCGTTGCTGCACACAGCAAAATCCTCCCCTCTCACTGCACAGTCACTGTACAGCTAATCGCTATCAGCAGAAAGTAATTTTTTTTTTAGGCCCTGCCTAACGCTCTCCTTGCTCAGACGCACCGCCAGCAACCTTCCCCTACACTGAGTTCGGCAGATGTAAAATGGCGGTCGGCGCTGAGGGATTTTATATGCACTGTGACGCCATTGAAAGCCAGCCAATTGCTGCAATGCCCTTCTCTAAGATGGTGCTGGCCGCTGGCTATGCCATCCCATTGCCCACAGCCTGCGTCCTTGCTCATTGGCCAAGAAAAGGCGCTTAAAGTGTAGGGGAAAACTGACTCCAGCAAAATGGACGCCGAACACGTGACCGAACTCACTCCACGGTTGGGTTTTGTTTCATGAAACCCGACTTTGGCGAAAATCGGCGACTTTTGAAAATGAACGACCTGTTTTGCTCAACTCTAGTAATAACTACATGTTATAATTATTTATTAATTTACATAACAGTAAAACGCAATCTCTTCGATTTCATGGAAACTAGAGCCAAATAACAGTTTTCCTTGTCATATTTGAATTCAGCACATCAAAATCATTAAGAAATAGCTAATTTGATTTCTGAACCAGACTTTTGAAATTTTGTTGCATAGTGTAATTAAAATAGCATTGCTGCCTGACAGTTCATGCATCTAGGATTATCTACCATATTTTCAAGTGGTATATGCAACGGCTTCTTAGAAATACCATATATGCTCGAGTATAAGCCTACCCGAGTATAAGCCGAGGCACCTAATTTTGCCACGAAAAACTGGGTAAGCGTATTGACTTGAGTATAAGCCGGGTATGCATTGTCCCCTCATCCCTGTCCAGGTATGCATGGCTCCCCGTCCCTGTCCTTGTATGCTTGGCTCTTTATCCCCTATCCTTATATGCATGGCTTTCCCATTGCTGTCCTGGTATGCATGGCTCCCCCTTCCCTGAATGCATGGCTCCCCGGTCCCTGTATGCATGGCTCCTTATCCCCTGTCCTTGTATGCATGGCTACTTATCCTCTATCCTTCTAAGCATGGCTCCCCGGTCCCTGTCCTTGTATGAATGGCTCCTTATCCCCTATCCTTGTATGCATGTTTCCTATTAAAAAACCAAACATCCTACTCACCTTCCAGCGCTCCCTCGCAGCATCTCGTTCCAGAGACAGCAGCTCTTCCTGACGAGCGATCACGTGGCCCTGCTCATTAAGGTAATGAATATTCAATCCACGCCTATGGGAGTGGAGAGGCATACATATTCATTACCTTAATGAGCGGGGCCACGTGATCGCTCGGCCAGAAATGTTGCTGGCGCCGGAATCAACAAGATGCAGCGAGGGCGCGATGGAAGGTGAGTAGGATGTCTTCAGGAAGCCGGAGGCTGCCAGTGTCACTGTGCATGCTATAACAGAAATGAATATTCATTTCCCTTTAGCAGCGGGCACAGTTACAGCCGCAGCCGTCGGCTCCTGACTCGGTGACCTGCTGCTCTGCTGCTTCCCCTCCTCTGCCGGCTCTCTGGGACAATTGACTCATGTAAAAGCCGAGGGGGGCATTCTCAGCACAAAAAAATGTGCTGAAAAACTCAGCTTATACACGAGTTTATACGGTAATTAAACACAGGGACTATGTCAACTTAGTGAGAACCACAAGATACTACTGGTGCTGACTAAAAATTCACAAATTCTTACATATATTTTCAAAGGAACTACACGAATCTCCTCAAATCTAAGAGATCTGTTTAACAATGTACATATTTGGCATTGTGAAACCTAGTGACAGATTTTCTTATGCATGACAAATGTTTTCAGCAGATCTGCCACAATATTTCACAATACAAACTATTCATACTGTTAAATAGATCTTTTAGGCCTGATAAGATTTGTGGTTTGACTTTGAAAATGCATATCTGAATGTCGCTGTAGTCCTGTAGAAATATCTCACCATACTCAATCAATGATTTCCTGTCTTTATGGTTTTGGATGCCTTTCCAATACTGCTGACACGCAGATGTGCCTAACTCCCCTTTTTTCTTGATGTAGTCCTGCTGTTAGGATGATCATTTATGAGTCTTGATATAGACTAAAATAGCTCATCATGCCAAAAGTACTCAATCTCTACCCATCTGTGAGGATCTGAAGTTGTGGGCTATAATATTCACTTATTCAGGTTAATGATGCAACAATTTTTTATTCCCTACGTCCATGGTCTTATAGCAATTCCGGTTAAATGGCCACAATGCAATATCCCTAGTCCAAAAGATCCCAACCCAGGGCAATAATTTCAGTGACCCCGTGCCAGGCAATACCCACTGTCTTCCAACTTTTGGTTGGCCCACAGCTTTTGTATCTACAGCCAGTATAGTCTGTATTCACAGTCCATGCTCTTCCAGATGACAGATACCATGACTGTAGAACGTGTGAATTCAGCTCCAGCCAGTGACAGCATATAGTATATAGTACAGTCCCAGCAAGTACACAAGATGGTGCAAATGTCAGAGTCTTATCCTTCCGCTGGCTTGCCAAGGATTAGAACCTTTTTGACATTGGGCATCCAAGGCCAACTACATAAACCAGTAGCACCCTGCTTTTGACGGGCACCCAAAGACAAGAGGTAGCGGCAAGATTAGAATGCTGGCTGAGCACAATTAAGGACATTGCCAGGTGGCCTGATTGTCCCAACCTTGATTCAGTGATAAGCATTGTAGCAGATTTGCATTCAACCAGATGGAGTCACGGTTCCCTTGGGCTTTTCCTGAAGGGAGCCAGACACATTATACCTACAGCTCCCATTCAGGACATTCTTCCACAGAATTGTGGGAAGGTGGGAGAAGGTGATCCTTAATTGTTCGATTGTTCAATTAACCTCCATATATGTCCTAAATTGTGTAGATCAATGAACTGCAGTGGGCTGATGCAATATGTAATCAGTAGGTATTCACAAATTAACATACAGCAAGAGTCAACTTACAGGTTCCTATGAAACAATGACTCAATTGAGGCGTCTGAGACACGAATCATAGAATCAAAGAATGGTAGAGTTGGAAGGGACCTCCTGGGTCATCTGGTCCAACCCCCTGTTCAATTCAGGATTCACTAAATCATCTCAGACAGATGTCTGTCCAGCCTTTGTTTGAAGACTTCCATTGAAGGAGAACTCACCACCTCTTGTGGCAGCCTGTTCCACTCATTGATCACCCTAACTGTCAAAAAGTTTTTTCTAATATCTAATCTGTGTCTCCTCCCATTCAGTTTCATCCCATTGCTTCTAGTCTTTCCTTGTGCAAATGAGAATAAAGATAATCCTTCTACAATGTGACAGTTCTTGAGATATTTGTAGACATCTATTAAGTCTCCTCTCAGTCTTCTTTTTTGCAAGCTAAACATTCCCAAATCTGTAACCTTTCCTCATAGGACAAGGTTTGTAGACTGGACACCATTCTGGTCGCTCTTCTCTGAACTTGCTCCAGTTTGTTGATGTCTTTTTTAAAATGTGGTGCCCAAAACTGTTCACAGTATTCCAGATGAGGTCTGACCAAAGAGGAGTAGAGGGCAATAATGACTTCATGTGATCTAGACTGTATGCCTCTGTTAATACATCCCAGAATTGTATTTGCCTTTTTTGCTGCTGCATCACACTGTTGACTCATGTTCAGTCCGTGATCTATTAGTATACCCAAGTCTTTTTCACATGTGCTGTTGCTTAGCCCTATTCGTCCCATTCTGTATACGCTTTTTTCATTTTATTTCCCAGATGTAGTACTTTGCATTTTTCCCTGTTAAAAACCATTCTGTTAGCTGCTGCCCACTGCTCCAGTTTATTTATATCTTTTTGAATCCTCTCTCTCTCTTCTCTAGTATTAGCTATCCCTCCTAGCTTTGTGTCATCAGCAAATTTAATCAGTTTACCCTCAATTTCTTCATTTAAATCACTGATAAAGATGTTGAACAATACAGAGCCCAAGACAGAGCCCTGTGGTACCCCACTTGATACATTCTTCCAACTGGATGTGCAGCCATTTACTACCACTCTTTGGGTCCTATCACTAAGCCAGTTATGAATCCACCTAACAGTTGCCTTGTCCATTCCATAATTAGTTATTTTTTCAATAAGGATTGTGTGAGATACTTTGTCAAATGCTTTGCTGAAGTCAAGATATAATATATCTACAGCATTTCCCTGATCCACCCAGTCAGTGTTTCTGTCATAGAAGGAAATTAAATTAGTCTGACATGACTTATTAATTACAAACCCATGCTGACTTTGGTTAAGCACTTCATTCTTGTCCAGGTACTTACATACATGTTGTTTAATAATTTGTTCAAAGATCTTTCCTGGTATAGATGTCAGACTCACCGGCCTACAGTTCCTGGGTCCACCTTCTTCCCCTTTTTGAAGATAGGAACAACATTTGCTCTGCTTAAGTCTTCTGGGACTTCTCCTGTTCTCCAAGAATTTTCAAGATTATGGAGAGTGGTTCAAAAATTTCTTCTGCCATCTCCTTCAGTACTCTGGGGTGTAATTCATCTGGACCTGGAGACTTGAATTCATTTATGTTAGCTAAGTGTTTCCTCACTATTTTTCTGTTTATGAATATCCTGGATTTTTCTATTCCCTTAATAAGACAGTGAAGATCAGTTAATGTTACATTTCCTTTCTGAGAGAAAACAGATGCAAAATAGGAATTTAAAAGTGCGGCCTTCTCAACATCCTTTTTTACTATTTCATAATTTTCATCCAGTAAAAATCCTATAGCATCTTTGACTTCTCTTTTACTTTTGACATATCCCCAAAATCCTTTTTTATTGCCTTTGACATCTCTTGCAAGCCTTAATTCATTGTCAGCTTTAGCTAATCTGATTCTTGCCCTGCAGGTTCTGCAGACATTATTATATTCTTCTTTAGATATGCCTCCCTCTTTCCATTTGATAAACATTTCTTTCTTCCTTTTTAGCATGTGTTTAAGTTCTGTGTTCATCCATCCTGGTTTCCTTAAATGCTTCCTATTCTTCCTCTTTTTGGAATTGTTAATGATTGTGCTTTGAGAATCTCATTTTTCAAGATTTCCCATCCTTCCTGGACATTTTTGTCCTTAAGGATATCCAGCCATTGGATCCCTCCGATTCTCTTTCTGAGTCCCTTAAAATCTGCCTTTCTGAAATTTAACCTTGAAGTCTGAGTCTTCACAGGTCTTCCTCCTCTAGTTATCCAAAATTCTAAAATAGCATGGTCGCTACCTCCTAAGGTCCCAGCCACTCTTACCTCCTCAACCATTTCCTCCCTGTTTATAAGGATTAGATCCAAGGTAGCAGATCCCCTTGTTTTCTCCCCTACCTTTTGGAAGATAAAGTTGTCAGCAAGAGAGGATAAGAATTTCCTGGACCTGTTAGTTTTGCCTGAGAGAGATACCCAACAAATGTCTGAATAGTTGAAATCTCCCATGACCACTATGTCTTATTTTTTGGAGAACTTGGCCATTTGATGCATAAAGAGTTCATCCATATCTTCAGCTTGCATAGGCGGCCTGTAGTAAATGCCTACAATGGTGTCCTTTCCACTGTTCGCTCCTTGTATTCTTACCCAAACAGTTTCCACAGAACTCCCAGTCTCTGAAGCTTCAATCTCGGTGCAGATATACGCTTTTCTAACATACAATGTGACACCTCCTCCTCGTTTATCAAGTCTGTTTCTTGCAAATAAGTTGTATCCTTCTAGCCTTGTATTCCAATCATGTGTATCGTTCCACCAAGTTTCAGTGATTCCAATGACATCATATTTCCTTTTCTGCGTTAGTAGTTCCAATTCTCCTTGTTTGTTGCCCATGCTTTGTGCGTTTGTATAGAAACATTTTAGTTTGTGATTGGTTTCTCTTCTTTCAATATTTTTATTATTTAGATTTTTTTGTCTTCGTTCTTCCTTTCCACTTCTAATAGCAGAGTTCTCAATTGCATTTGTCAGGTGTATGGATTTTTGTGGCCTTTTGTTTCCCTTTCCTCGTTGTTCTAGTTTAAAGCTCTCCTTTAAAGTAATGGAAGTAATGAATTGCTTTACCCGATTACCAATCTCGTGTCTGGCCTTATGTATACATTAATTCCAGCCAGCATATCTTCCTCTGCTTACTGCCACTGAATGGAAACATTGATTCCAATCACTTTCCAGAAGACATTTGTGCACCTTAAAATAGTCAGCAAGCAAATCTCTAATAAAACACAACAATAAGATTGAGGTAACGGATGCTGGAAAAAGCCTGCATCCCTTAGAGCTGTGAACTTCAAATTACGTCCTTTGATCCAATAGTCTTTAGTTTGTGGCAAGATCCTCACACCATACATCCTGACTGACAGCTGCAGTTTGCACTTAACAGTGTGAAAACTCAGCAATAGTAGCACCAGCAGGAGTAAGTAGACTGAGGAGCTGTCAGTCTTTATGGGTGGACATGGAGTTAAACTTACATGAAGTATTAAACAGCCATTGTGACATGGATTTTCAAAGTCAATACACTAGCCTTATCGGGGCTAAGAGATTTATTTAGCATTGTATACAACTTTCATTTTCAAACCTGGGGACAGATATGTTTTATCTGCAGACCAAAACTTTTAATAAATCAATTGACAGAAAGGATGTTATCTAATTAATATAATAATGACAATAAGTTGTCTTTTCTCTACCTGACTTACAAATATCCCTAAAAGTCAGTATATGAAGATACAGAAGAATTGGTGATACATAAGTGAGTAAAATAAGTAAATAAAGTTAAACCCTTATGTATAATTTATGGATCACCCAATGCTATGAGTATATCAAAAGTTCTGGGAAACTAATATACTGGATTCAGGGAGATAACAAAACAACAGGTAGTAAGTACTACAATAAATTAATAAAGTAATAGAGACTGGAGCCTGAAGTACTCAGCTACTAAACAAGATTAAAAGTTATAAAACTACAACTACTGCACACCTAAAACATTAAGTGACTTATTGTTAGGGTCTGCGGAACTCATCAAATATATGATGTAAAAAGGTGTGTTCGCAGTCCGGGGTCCACCGTGCAGGCGGAGCCTGCTGCTAGCAAAATGGCACAAGAAGCAAACTCTGTTATCCCGCAGAGTCGCCAAAATAAACGCCGTAGCGCGCTGTGGCAATATGTGCCAACTCTGTTATTCCACAGAGCTGCTAGAAGGAGTGCCGCAGCGCTATATGGCGATGTGTGCGAACTCACTTAACACCACTGAGTCGCAAAATAAACACGCTAGGGCGCTGTCTAGCGTTGAAAGCGAACCCTGTTACGTCACAGAGC
The DNA here is from genome assembly GCA_033576555.1 of Oophaga sylvatica. Taxonomy (NCBI): domain Eukaryota; kingdom Metazoa; phylum Chordata; class Amphibia; order Anura; family Dendrobatidae; genus Oophaga; species Oophaga sylvatica. The sequence continues at coordinate 42,902 of JARQOD010003288.1, read as the reverse complement.
CGCTGAGACAAACTTCTGTGTTCTGTCAGGCACCCAGGTACACAGTTGACTGCTAAGCAAACATAGAACGTGATCATGCGCTAATGTCCTCGGAGGAGACACCCGCAATCTATGGTGTCTGAACGCCAGGCCCTGAATACGGCAATCAAACTCCTCACCGGTTATGCCGGTAATCTAGGGCATCTAGGACTCCGACCCTGACCAGCTAGCATACCAATCTCCTCACCGATTATGTCGGTATTCTAGGGGCTTATTTCAGCCGGGCCCTAACCACACACACGCATGACCACACTGGTGCAAAGCAAATGACGATTGATACTAGCGCATGGCGGCCCAGCCATGCTACCCTTTTATAGTAACAGCTACAGGACCTGCCAGAAGCAAGGACCAATGAAACTTGTTCCAGAACACCAGTAGTCACAGGACCTTCCTGTCGGACCAATAGGAGCTGCTGCAGTACCTGAGCATGTGACCCCTGACCTCCAATAATTGATCTCACTCTGGGCATGCTCAGAAGGGGAAAACAAGGACTTTGTCCTAAAGACGTCTGCTCGCCACTAACCAGTACTGGCCACAATAGCAGAGCCTGGAGGAACAGCAGTAATCCTCTGCACACTGTTAGACTGGGCGAGACGCTGGGACCGACGTCTAAGCTGAGCAGGCTCCACTGCGGCCGGAGATGAATGGGGGACCGCAGCGGGACTGGTTCGAGACTCCTCTTGTGCAGCAGCTGAAACTCGAACCCTAACATTACCCCCCCTTCTTTGGGCCTCGCTGCGCTCAAAGGCAGCGATGAGCTGCGGAGCATGGGCAGGCTCCCAGGACCTATCCTCAGGCCCATAACCTCCAATCCACCAAACAAAATTTTTTGCCTCGTACCACCTTGCACCCAACAATGGCGTTCACCTCATGATCATCGGTAGATGAACTCGACGTCCCGGCAGATGACTCGGAAAACCTGGAAATGGCCACGGGTTTCAGGAGGGACACGTGAAAGGTGTCAGTGATACCAAAGCGAGGTGGAAGGGCTAGGCGGTAAACCACCAGGTTTACCTGCTCAAGAACTTTAAAGGGACCCAAAAAGCGAGGTGCCAACTTGGTGGACTCTACACGTAGCCTGATGTTTCGGGCAGAGAGCCACACTAGGTTACACGGAGCAAATGGAGGAGCGGGGCGCCGATGGGCATCGGCCGAAGACCTCATCCTCTCTTTAGAGGCCTGAATGGCATCCTGGGTGGGGTCCCAAATGTCCCGTGCCTCCACAGCCCAGTCTGCCACCCTGGAATCGGCGTAAGACACGGGCATGGGTACTGGTACCCGTGGATGCTGACCGTAGTTCAGGAGGAATGGGGTCTGTCCGGTGGAGTCAGCCACAGCATTATTTAGAGCGAACTCAGCCCACGGTATCAAGGATGCCCAGTCATCCTGCCTGGCAGAAACAAAATGTCGCAAGTATGTGACCAAGGTCTGGTTGGCCCTCTCTACCAACCCATTCGTCTCGGGATGGTATGCAGAGGAGAGATTCAACTCAATGCTGAGTAAACGACACAGCTCTCTCCAGAACCGAGACGCAAACTGGGGACCTCGATCACTGACAATTTTTTCTGGCATACCGTGTAGGCGGAAAATATGCCTAATGAATAATGCTGCCAAGGCCCGTGCAGACGGTAACCGTGGTAACGGCACCAAGTGCACCATTTTTGATAAGTGGTCGGTTATCACCCAGATGATGGTGCAGCCCCGAGACTTGGGTAAGCCCACCACAAAATCCATCCCGACCATCTCCCAGGGCCTGTCTGCCACCGGTAAAGGAAAGAGTAACCCAGCTGGCCGTTGTCGAGGGGACTTATTCTTAGCGCAGGAGACGCACGCCTGAACGTATTCCCTGACGTCACGGAACATATGTGGCCACCAGTATGTCCTCGCCAGCAACTCAGATGTCCTTTTTGCCCCAAAATGTCCACCCACCCTGGACAAGTGTGCCCAAGAGAGTACCTCCGGTCGCAAATTGATGGGCACAAAAGTCTTGCCCAGAGGCACAGACTCAAGCAAACCCGGGGCCACAGTTCTTAGGCTCTCTGTGGGGACAATCAGCCGAGGCTCCTCCTCCACCTCCTCAGAGGACACCACAGAGCGAGACAGAGAATCAGCACGAATGTTCTTCTCCCCTGAGAGAAAATGGAGGGTGAAATGGAACCGGGAGAAGAACAGCTACCATCTGGCCTGACGGGAATTTAGCCGCTGGGCGGTCTGTAAAAAGACCAAATTTTTGTGGTCAGTGAACACTTGGAAGGGAAAGCGAGCCCCCTCCAGGAGATGTCTCCACTCGGAAAAGGCCGACTTCATGTCTAGCAACTCCTTATCCCCAATGGAATAATTCCTCTCCGCTGGTGTGAAGGTCTTGGAAAAGAAGAAGCAAGGATGTTTACGACCTTGAGCATCCTTTTGAAAAAGGACTGCTCCAGCAGCAACGGACGAGGCATCAACCTCCAATATAAAAGGCTTATCAACCTCGGGACGATGTAGGATAGGAGCGCTAGCAAAATGGGACTTGATTGAAGTAAAGGCCTTGGAGACCTCCTCTGACCACAATTTGGGATTGGCTCCTTTCTTGGTGAGGGCTACCAAGGGAGCAACCAAAGCAGAGAAGTGGGGAATGAATTGGCGATAGTAATTAATGAACCCCATAAAGCGCTGCACCGCTTTAAGAGAGTGGGGTTCTTGCCAATCCATTACAGCCTGTAGTTTGGCAGGATCCATAGCCAATCCCTGAGTGGAGATGATATAGCCCAGGAATGGCAAAGACTCCTGCTCAAACACACACTTCTCCAACTTCTCATATAAGGAATTTGCCCTCAAGAGGTCGAAGACTGTTATGTTTCGGTAGCTGAGGAGTGCAGGTAAAAAAGGAAATACACCAGAGCAGTTGGAATCTATGAGATTGCAGTACCCTGACTAACCACCACAACTAGAGGCAGCCGTGGAGCGTTCCTACGTTGGTCCTAGACGCCTCGTCACAGCCTGAGAAACTAACTACACCTAAAGATAGAAAGAGGAAAGCTATCTGCCCCGGAGCAGATCCCCAAAGAACATAGAAAGCCCCCAAACATGTAATGGCGGTTAGACAAGAAGAAATACTGACACAGACAGAAAATAGTATGAGCAAACGTTGGGGCCCAAACTACCTAAATAGAAAAGGATAGGAAGGGCACTTACTGCAATCCCAAAAAACCCTGAAAAGCACCAACTCTACTAATTTCAAAATCACCTGAGATCACACGACCTCTACCACCTAAATTAGTTCTCTGGTGTAACAAAATCAAAACAGCAGCCACTGAAAAAACTGGAAAAAGCAAAAGTACAAACATCAGTGGCTGAACTAAACTGAGAGGGCAAAAGCCCCCCGGAGAGGACCCTGAAGGCCCCCACAGAAGTGCAGGACAAAATGCAAAAATCAAGCACAAAAACAAAAAGAAGAAAATGTCTTATCTGTTAGCAGGAGATGCAGACACGACACAGTAGGCTACAAAGGAAACAGGACTCAAGGATTGAGACCAGAACAATTGATCACTGGCAACCCTGATGGGAAGGCGACTCCCTTATATAAGACCAGTCAGTAACACCTGATTCCCACTCCTCACAATCTTCACTGGACAGTCCAGTACCGCTTGTAACCACCGGAGGGAGCCTCTGCTCAGAACTCATTTCAAGTCCATTCACAACAGAAGACCCTGCAAACATCTCTCCGGTGGGTGTTCATATCTGGAGAAAAGATGAGAATGTCATCCAGATAGACTACCACAGAGGTGGCAAGCATGTCCCGGAAGAGGTCATTTACGAAATCTTGGAAGATGGCTGGAGCATTACAGAGCCCGAAGGGCATCACAAGATATTCGTAATGTCCATCTCTGGTATTGAACGCCGTCTTCCATTCGTCTCCCTCACGGATGCGGATCAGGTTATAGGCACCACAAAGATCCAGCTTAGTAAATACCCTTGCTCCCCGGAGCCTATCAAAGAGCTCATATATTAGGGGCAAAGGATATTTGTTCTTAACGGTAATGGCGTTAAGACCCCTATAGTCTATACATGGTCGTAATTCTCCATTCTTCTTCTGCACGAAAAAAAATCCTGCCCCTGCTGGTGACACTGACTTCCTAATAAACCCTCATGCCAGATTTTCCTGGATGTATTGTGACATGGCCTCCGTCTCAGAAAGAGAGAGAGGATACACTCTTCCCCGAGGGGGCTCCGTTCCAGGCAAGAGGTCTATAGGACAGTCATAGGGGCAATGAGACGGAAGAGTCTCCGCTGCCTTTTTGGAGAATATGTCCGCGTATGACCGATAAACCGTGGGAAGAGAATCAAGATCTATGGGTATCTCCATTGTGGAAACCTGAATGTCCTCTCTGAGACATCTGTCTCTGCAATGATCACCCCAACCCAGTATTCTCCCAGAGGACCACTCAATATGGGGAGAGTGGTGGCGAAGCCAGGGTAATCCCAACAAAACCTCATCTATTCCCTCAGGAAAAACAAAAAGGGATATATTCTCCTGATGTGAAGGAGACATAGACAGAGGTAGAGAGATAGTCTGGTGGGTGATTTGTGAGAGCTGGATTGCTCCATTCAACACTCTCACCGATATTGGCTCGGCGAGCGTCACCAGCGGTATGGAATGGCGAGAGGCAAAGGAGGAGGACATAAAATTCCCCTCTGCCCCAGAGTCCACACAAAGCTTGGCGGGAAGAGTGGATGAACCTAGAGAGATTAACCCTTTAAGGAGCACTTTCGGAGCAAAATCCCTCGCATCTAATGACCCTGCACCCATGGTCACGGAACATTACCGTTTACTCATTCGCTGGGGATATCAGTTGGCATAATGTCCTGGCTGCTGACACACTACAGACCACGGATACTCGAGTGGTCCGAGACTTAGATCCCACTCGAGTAGTCTCCACGGTCTCTGGGGAGTCGGACGCCCGAACGGGAAATTCCAGAGGTTTGGCAAAGGTGGGTGCCAGCCGAAACCTCTGCCTACACTGGGTCTGCTCTAACCTCCGCTCGTGAAAACGGAGGTCGATTCTGATAGATATAGAAATGAGTTTCTCCAGTGTGGCAGGAATCTCCCTGGTAGCCAAAGCATCCTTTACATGGTCTGCCAGTCTTCTCCAGAACACTGGAATAAGAACTTTATCTGGCCACTCTAATTCAGAGGCCAAAGTCCGAAATTGGACTGAGAACTGGCTGACCATGGACAAGCCCTGTGACATTGCCAGCAGTTGGAGTGCCGTATCGTGCGTGACCTGAGGTCCTAAAAAGACCTTTTTCAGAGCCTCCAAAAACCGAGGAGCACTCCGCACCACACGATCGTCGCTCTCCCACAGCGGTGTTGCCCACTCCAACGCTCTGCCCAAGAGTAGAGACAGTACAAAACCCACTTGTGCCCGATCCGTGGGGAAACGTGCAGCCAGAAGCTCGAGCTGTATAGAGCACTGACTCACGAATACCCGACATTGCTTGCTGTCACCGGCAAACTTGTCAGGAAGCGGGAGGTGGGATAATGTAGGGGCAGAGGTGGCAGAGGACAAACTGGCTGCAGCCAAGCTAGCAGCCTGAACAGCGACTGCGGTAACATCCACAGCTGAGGTTGGGCGCTCAAGAGCCGCCAACCTACCCTCCAGCTGCTGGATGTACTGCAGTAGACGCTGGTCATCCGCCATTTTACTAGCCAGACCCTGGCGCTAGTTTTATGTTAGGATCTGCGGAACGCATCAAATATATGATGTAAAAATGTGCGTTCGCAGCTCGGGGTCCACCGTGCAGGCGGAGCCTGCTGCTAGTAAAATGGCACAAGAAGCGAACTCTGTTATCCCACAGAGTCGCCAAAATAAACGCCGTAACGCGCTGTGGCAATATGTGCGAACTGTTATTCCACAGAGCCGCTAGAAGGAGTGCCGCAGCGCTATATGGCGATGTGTGCGAACTCACTTAACACCACTGAGTCGCAAAATAAACACGCTAGGGCGCTGTCTAGCGTTGAAAGCGAACCCTGTTACGTCACAGAGCCGCTGAGACAAACTTCTGTGTTCTGTCAGGCACCCAGGTACACAGTTGACTGCTAAGCAAACATAGAACGTGATCATGCGCTAATGTCCTCGCGGGAGACACCCGCAATCTATGGCGTCCGAACGCCAGGCCCTGAATACGGCAATCAAACTCCTCACCGGTTATGCCGGTAATCTAGGGCATCTAGGACACCGACCCTGACAAGCTAGCATACCAAACTCCTCACCGATTAAGTCCGGTATTCTAGGGGCTTATTTCAGCCGGGCCCTAACCACACACACGCATGACCACACTGGCGCAAAGCATATGACGATTGATACTAGCGCATGGCGGCCCAGCCATACTACCCTTTTATAGTAACAGCTACAGGACCTGCCAGAAACAAGGACCAATGAAACTTGTTCCAGAACACCAGTAGTCACAGGACCTTCCTGGCGGACCAATAGGAGCTGCTGCAGTACCTGAGCATGTGATCCCTGATCTCCAATGAGAGATCTCACTCTGGGCATGATCAGAAGGGGAAAACAAGGACTTTGTCCTAAAGACGTCTGCTCGCCACTAACCAGTACTGGCCACAATAGCAGAGCCTGGAGGAGCAGCAGTAATCCTCTGCACACTGTTAGACTTGGCGAGACGCTGGGACTGATGTCTAAGCTGAGCAGGCTCCACTATGGCCAGAGATGAATGGGGGACTGCAGCGGGACTGGTTCGAGACTCTCCTTGTGCAGCAGCGGAAATTCGAACCCTAACACTTATTTCTTGAAGTAATCTTAACTCTACTAATGGACCTTTAAACTGTTTTCATTTAAGGAGATGGACATTTTGCCCATGTCCCCCCTTGAAGAATATGTAACTTGCAATGTAAACTGTAATGTACAATGTGAATTGAGACTTGTGTTAGTAATGGTGATAATGTGAGTAGTTTTAAAAAAGGGATAATGAGGGTTAAAATTTGGGACTAGCCCAGAGAGGGAAGGCTAAGTTGAAGGGAAAGTGTCAGCTTCCTGGTATAGGAAAGATGTATATCTTTGTACCATGTTAGCTTCCTGGTAGGGAGTCAGATTGGGCTTGTAGTGAGTACAGAAAGGACCTAAGGTCCTATTTGAGCAGTGCCACATTTTTGGGTGTCCCCAAGTGAGAGGAGACTGAGAGGAAGATATAGGGAGATCCGGTGTAGAAATGATTGAAAGACAGGTCCTGGGGGAGGACACCTAGCAGTATGGCACAGCATTTACAACTTGTAAAGATAACAGACCATGACAGGACAGATTACATGGAACAAAGAGAGTGCCCTGGGCTGGAGTTCCAGAACTTCAGAAAAGAGTGAAGATAAGTACCGGCGACTCTCTCTTCATAGTTCCCACAGTAGGGAAAGAAGATGCACAACCACGGGTTGAGTTAAGGAATCTTGGTAGCTGGACTGTAGTACGGAGCTGAGTTGTGGTGAATTAGTAAGGAGTCATGAAGAGAGGAAAAAATGAAGAGAAAAATTAGAGAGAGGCATTGAATCTGTGTGAGGAAAATGTTGCAAATTGTAAAAGAAATATCATCAAGATCTGTGCCTGCTATCTCCTGTATATAATGCCTTCTCAGTTATCAATGAGTACAAAGTTTACTTTCAACTGGTGGTCTCTCTCCTTGAATTGTTCAACACCTGGTCCTGGTGAACCAGCATCATCAGTTACATGCAGCCTGCATGGGCATAACGCCCTCACAGCACAAGTCCACACAGCAAGGTCCCCCGCTTCCATGTAACATACCGCCATGTATCACGTTACACTCACAAAGAGACTCTCTGTTGTATCTACCTTTAATCTGCCACGTTCCTTAGAACAGCAGTTCATAATAACAAATGAATTAAAAAATCTCATACATATTATACTGATTTACTGTTATTTAATGTCTAATGTTTTACTTCAGAAATTAAAAGAATATCACAACTTGCCATTTTTCTCAGCTCTGTTTTCCTTTTGTAATTACTGTCCTGTAATTGAGTCTGCAGATTAAACTTAATGATTCCTGTGTGAATCTAGTATTTTCCAGTAATTTAATCTAAGTCTTTTACATGCTTTAATTCTTCGGTTTCTCAATGTATCTTCAGAAAGGAGCTTATTCATAGTGTTGATTGTTGTAAAAGTAGTTTTCTAGAATAATTTTCCCTTGCGTAGTTATTTTATTTAAGCATTTATAGAACACCAAATCTCTGAATAAATGCAGTCATTAACTTAATCCTGGATAAAGGACGCTTCATCATTATAGTTAGGCTCCCACTTTGCCTGTAGAACTAAATGCTACGGTGGAACTATATGGTATAATCAAGAAGTTTTAAGATGCTTTATCAGTAAAGTTGGGCTCCCTTTATATTTATTCAGAGCGTGGGTTGTTCATCTTTTGTCACAACCACCTGCCGCATTAATATGCTGGAAGAATATGTAGTTATAAAAGTCACATTCAAAGAATATAAAACGAACTGCTGCAGACCCAATGTCTCCAAGGAGGGTAATTTTTGATGTTTTATTTTCTAGTTTTCTAGCTGATGACTATTATATCAAAAATTGTATTCAAAAGTCTTAGAAAAACCCTGGGGCTCTAATAACACCTGCAGTTTTTGGTGCAGTTTTGGATACAATTTTTTTTAAGCAAAATACAGAAATGGATCCAAAAGCATTGGGGATAGAAATAAAAACTTATACTTTTCCTTTCTGCTGGATTCACTCCTAGCTTTGGATTATTAACTGTATCAGAAATTACATCTTGGGCCTCATTCAGATATCCACTTTCTAGTACTTGGGGAAAAAACAACCAATTTTCATCAGTATGCTGAATAAGATTTCCATCGATGTTTGGTCAGCACATCAGTTTTTACCATCAAAGTTTCATCAGTTTGGAAATTTCTCAAGCTTCTAGCAATTATGAAAAATAGACTGCACATTGATGCAACTAGGATGCTATCCGTGTGCTGGTTAAATTTTTTCACAGATTCCTAGACTTGCATTAGCATGTTTGATCAGTGACTTAAAAAAAATATGACTTGTTTCCTTTTTTTATTTTTGCAGACACACAGTCGACAAAAAAACAGACATGTTAACATCCCCATAGAACAGTATGCGTTCTATCAGTAGAGACACAAAAATATAACACGTTCATGAAAAATAGATGTCTGAATGAGGCCTAAAACTGCATGCAAATCTGAGATAGGAGATGGCAGTTGCTACTGATGAGACACTGTACACAGTTGGTACAGAAAGTATTCAGACCCTTTAAATTTTTCACTCTTTGTTTCATTGCAGCCATTTAGTAAATTCAAAAAAGTTCAGTTTTTTTTCTCATTAATGTACACTCTGCACCCCATCTTGACTGAAAAAAAAACAGAAATGTAAAAATTTTTGTAAATTTATTAAAAAAGAAAAACTGAAATATCACATGGTCATAAATATTCAGACCCTTTGCACAGTATTGAGTAGAAGCACCCTTTTGAGCTGGTACAGCCATGAGTCTTCTTGGGAATGACGCAACAAGTTTTTCACACCTGGATTTGGGGATCCTCTGCCATTCTTCCTTGCAGATCCTCTCCAGTTCCGTCAGGTTGGATGGTGAACATTGGTGGACATTTTCAAGTATCTCCAGAAATGCTCAATTGGGTTTAGGTAAGGGCTTTGGCTGTGCCAGTCAAGAATGGTCACAGAGTTGTTCTGAAGCCACTCGTTTGTTATTTTAGCTGTGTGCTTAGGGTCATTGTCTTTTTGTAAGGTGAACCTTTGGCCAAATCAGAGGTCCAGAGCACTCTGGAAGAGGTTTTCATCCATGATATCTCTGTACTTAGCCGCATTCATGTTTCTTTCAGTTGCAACCGGTCGTCCTGTCCCTGCAGCTGAAAAACACCCCCATAGCATGATGCTGCCGCCACCTTGTTTCACTATTGGGATTGTATTGGGCAGGTGATGAGCAGTGCCTGGTTTTCTCCACACATGCGCTCACAATTATCATCAAAAAGTTCTATCTTCATCTCATTGGACCATAGCCTGGGAGTCCATCATGTGATTTTTAGCAAACTCTATGCGGGCTTTCATATGTCTTGCACTGAGAAGAAGCTTCCATCGGGCCACTCTGCCATAAAGGCTCGACTGGTGGAGGGCTCCAGTGACAGTTGACTTTGTAGAACTATCTCCCATCTCCCTACTGCATCTGTGGAGCTCAGCCACAGTGATCTTGGGGTTCTTCTTTACCTCTCTCACCAAGGCTCTTCACTGACAATTGCTCAGTTTGGCTGGACGGTCAGGTCTAGGAAGACTTCTAGTAGTCCCAAACTTCTTCCATTTAAGAATTATGGAGGTCACTGTGCTCTAAGGAACCTTGAGTACTGCAGAAATTCTTTTGTAACCTTGGCCAGATGTGTGCCTTGCTACAATTCTGTTTCTGAACTCCTTGGCCAGTTCCTTTGACCTCATGATTCTCATTTGGTCTGACATGCACTGTGAGCTGTGAGGTCTTATTTAGACAGGTGTGTGTCTTTACAAATCAAGTCTTATCAGCTTAATTAAACACAGTTGGACTCCAGTGATGAGCAAACGAGCTCGCCACTACTCATTACTTGCCCTAACATCACAGTACTCGGTGTACTCGGCGAGCACTGAGCATTTCCAGGATTACTCGATGGGAACTCGGGTCTCCACCCAGCTTTTTTGGCAGACATTACAGACCCAATCACAATGTAGGGATTGTCTGCCAGTCAATGAAACGCCACAGCCATCTTTGTTGGGGTTGTGCAGTGATTGGCTGGCCGCACAGCATCATCAGGGGTATAAGAGACCGGACGCCGCCCTGCTCACCACATTCCGGATTGAGATAGTGTAGGAAGAGCTGCTGCTGAGATAGGGTCAGATTTGGGGATTTCTTAGTCAGTGTGGGTCTACCATCCTAAACTACTCAAATTCAGACAAAACAACAGTCCTTCAATGGACTAATTTCGGAGTGTAGAGGTTCCAGTGTTAGGTAGGCAGGGTAGTGTACTTCGCTCTATACACATCAGTGCAAGGCCTGCAGGCGCTGTATGTGTGTATATCGATCATTGCATACATCATGTTATGAGCTCGGTTGCAACAACGTTATTATGTAATGGATTGCAACCGAACCCGGGGTCCGCGACGCAGTTTATGTTCACTGCTGCCGAACACCCTTTGATTAGGAGGGTAATAACTGACAACTAAATATAAGGATCTTGCCTGTGAACTTCACATTGAGCAAGATATAGCATTTGCACTATCTCCGTTAACTTCATGGAAGAAGTGCTGACGACTGGCGTAGATGTAGCCCTGTTAAATAGCACAGAAGCCACTTGCCAAGTATTAGGTAGTGCATGGGACTCACGCCAGAAGTACGTGCTGCCAGCTGGTGTGTGACCAGACTGATCAACTTGAAGATACAGCTGATGGCGATGCTCGCGTGCTGCCTACCGGGGTACGACCGGACGGCGCAGCTTCAATATTCAGCTGGTGGCGATTCCCGCATGCTGCCAGCCGGTGTGAGACCGGACTGAGCAAGCTTCACTCTACAGTTGGCAGGTGATGCCCAGGTTACTCGCCCCGCAGTCTGCTCAGGGTATATAGCTACCCTATATTCGTAGCGAGACTGCGACATTGGCTACCTGCCTGGCATAAGCTGAACCAGCCTGAAGGACCTGAGCTAATAAGCCGAGCAAACTCTGGCAATGTCCCGGAGAGCAAAGCTAGAGAGAGCACGTGGAGCCCAGATTCTGGTACGTCCACACATGAGCACTGCCTAATTTAGTATGATCTGACCGCGCCGTGGACACACAAGCTATTTAAGTGCTAAGCTCCGCCCCCAGCCATCTCGTCAATCGCATCACTGATGACGTCATCTGTGACGAATCAGGCGATGCCAGCTCAGAGGGTCAGCTGACCTCAAGCACCAATCATGGCTTGCCACGTCACGGACATGTTCAGTGCAGGCATTTCTGGACTTAGGCTTAAAACAGCCTTTTCTTGTTCAGTAACCTAGGTTTAAGGCTACTATGAACAAAGCCCCGAGTAACTATTTGTGCCTCTCGGGTATTGGCTAGGCATTGGGTTCAACAGCAAAGCTGAGCAGCATCTGCCTCGGCCGGGTCTGGATGGGAGACCACAGGCTCCTCGGATCCAGGTTCAGATCCTGCTGTTGCCTGATGCCTAACACATCAAGAGGGTCCATTCCATTCCTGTGTTCTGGTGCTGCTACTACCTGTATGATATATTGGCTGTATATAGCTAGCCCCAGGTGTCATTGGAATACAGACAACACATTTTTTGAAGTGGCAGCACATATCTGTTATTATTTAAGCTCAAAGTTTGGTCAGTTTTATTATTTTTGTCCTGGGTGTCCCTGTACTGATATACGACACTAGCCCAAAAATAAAAAAAATACAGGCCACACATTTGTCATCGTGGTATCTCCGTGGCAGCTCATATCTGTGTTTGTTCAAACTTTGGGCAGTGTAGGCCGGTTTTCCTTTTTTTGTCCTGGATGACACGGTACTTATATACAGCAGTATTTTGCAAAAATAAAAAAATACAGGCCACACATTTGGTATCTCATATCTGTGCGTGCTCAAAGTTTGGTCAGTTTTATTATTTTGTTCTGGGTGTCCCTGTACTGATATACAACACTATTTAGCCCAAAAATAAAAAAATACAGGCCACACATTTGTCGTAGTGGTATCTCCGTGGCAGCTCATATCTGTGTGTGCTCAAAGTTTGAGCAGTGTAGGCCGGTTTTCCTTTTTTTATCCTGGGTGTCACAGTCCTGATATACAGCACTAGTTAGCCCAAAAATAAAAAAAAAAACAGGGCACACATTTGTCATAGTGGTATCTCATATCTGTGCGTGCTCAAACTTTGGCCAGTTTAGGCCAAAACATTGTATTTTTTGCAGTCTGTTAACGTAATTATTAAATCTGACAAGGCCAAAAACATTTTTACCTAAAGTCCAGATAGGTAAAAGTGTGGTTTTCAAGCACACGTATCATATACAAGTTGACTGTTAGAATCTATTTAGTTTTGACCATCCGCCATCTTGTTGTGGTTTTCTGGCTGCTGGTGCTGGGTTTGTCTAAGGTCAGGTGATGGTATCACCCTTTATTACCCAGCACCTGCCTCCCAGTCCTTGCTGGACAACAGTGTTAATCCGCTAGAGTTCTGGCTTGGTGCTTTGATAACTTTCTGTGTTTGATATTGTGCAATTCTGGGATCTCTAGTCCTGCCTGCTTTGTTTTTTAGTTCTCCTTTTGTTTCTGCAGCTTCCTCTATTTTCCTGATAGAAGGTTACCTGTTTTTTGTTCCTAGTCCCTAGACCGTTCAGTGATACCCTTCCCCCTACCTTTAGGTCTTCGTTTGAGTTTAACCTAGGAAACATCTGTGGGTCTATTCACAAGGAATAGGTCGCCCACTCCATCATAGGGCTTCAGCCTAGTACTAGTACAGGGTCAGCTTCTCCCCTTTCTTCCCTAGTCCTGAGTTGCAGATCTGTAACATTGACTCCCAAATCACCCTTTTGTAGTGTACGTGTATAATTGTCACGGGGCAGTAGTAAGAATACAGGGGACGATGAACCTGGGCCCCTGAACTGCGCCTAAGGCTAAGGGAGGGCCCTGTCTTTCCTTAACTTGGGTGTACACTTGAAGTTAGTGAGGCCGAAGCCACTGACCTGTCCCTATCTCCTGTTTAGCCCTGAGCTAAACCCCCTCCCAGGAGGTGAGACAGGGAATAAAGGGAACTACACCAAAATAACCAAAGGGAGGAAAGACAGACACCAAGGGGTTAAATCAACAAAACAACAACTTAGCTTTCTCTGCTGCAATGCACCGCACAGCAGAGTAAGGCACCAGATCAGGTAAACAGCAGAAGTACGCGCTCAGCAAGCTCCTGAGTCCAGCTTGGTTGGTCTCCAAAAGGCAGAAAAATCACCAACAGTCAGCTGACAACTTAGGTGACCATTTACATTTAAAGGATAGAGGGAGTGGTCACCACCTTCCCCTGACAGTCAGCAGCAATGTAATTACACCAACGGCCACCGGGGGAAAAGACTGACATTAACCCCCGATGGCCTGAAAGGAAAAAGGTTTTGATATGGAAAGAAAGTCCCGCCACAGATCCAAAAGTGGATCATGACAATAATATTCTATTCCATTGACAATGGGCAAGGCGCGTGGCAGCGGATGTGGAAGTGGACGTGATGGTGATGGTGCAGGCCAAGACCGTGGACAAGCTGAAATTGACCCACCAAAAATACCCACATCTTCTCACTGGACCTTAGTGTCCGAAGTCATAGGGGACCGCGGCAAGACAGCACTCTTGAAGCCAGAGCAGTGTGAAAAGGTTGTTGGTTGGATAGCAGATAATACTTCCAATTACTTATCCACCACCACCAGCACCCTGTTTTTAATACAGTCAAGTCACAGTAGCCATGAATCTGGACAGCATATTCCTTACCCTGATCCTCCTTCCTCCCACCATACTGAGTGCCTGAGACAACTGATCCCACACTCGCACAGTCCGAAGAGCTGTTCAGTTTTCCGTTTGGAGATTCGTGCCTCTCGCCTGCTCCACTAGGGTAAGATGATATTCCATGTAGCGATGCACAAATCTTTGAGCATCCACAGTCACAAGAGGTGGACGAAGATGAGACACAATTGCCGGAAAGTCAGGAAGAGGATCAGGGTGGGGAAGTGGAAGATAAAGTGGTGGATGATGTAGTAACAGACCCAACCTGGCAGGAGGACATGTAGAGCGAGGACAGCAGCACACAGGGTGAGGTAGGCATCGCACCACTTCAGGCAGGAAGAAGCAGTGTGGTGGCTGCAGAAAGAAGGCGGGCAACCATTCCCCGTTACACTAACCTGCTGGAAGTTGCTAGTCCAACTGTTAGGTCTTCCCGAGTCTGGTTATTTTTTAAAGACTCTGCCGATTACCCGAAACAAGCCATTTGCAACACCTCTCATGCCAGCATCAGCAGGGGTAGCAAAATACCAGCCTTACCCCACCAGCATGATCAGGCACATGGCAGCAAAGCACCCGACTTTGTGGGTCCAAACCCAGGCTCCAGGAACAGTGTCTGCGGGTAACACCACTGCTTCTTCCACTGTTGTGTGTTATGTTTCGGTAGTGAGGAGTGCAGGTAAAAAAGGCAATACACCAGAGAAGTTGGAATCTATGAGATTGCAGTACCCTGACTAACCACCACAACTAGAGGCAGCCGTGGAGCGTTCCTACGTTGGTCCTAGACGCCTCGTCACAGCCTGAGAAACTAACTACACTTGAAGATAGAAAGAGGAAAGCTATCTGCCCGGAGCAGATCCCCAAAGATAATAGAAAGCCCCCAAACATGTATTGGCGGTTAGACAAGAAGAAATACTGACACAGACAGAAAATAGTATGAGCAAACGTTGGGGCCCAAACTAACTAAATAGAAAAGGATAGGAAGGGCACTTACTGCAATCCCAAAAACCCTGAAAAGCACCAACTCTACTAATTTCAAAAACACCTGAGATCACACGACCTCTACCACCTAAATTAGTTCTCTGGTGTAACAAAATCAAAACAGCAGCCACTGAAAAAACTGGAAAAAGCAAATGTACAAACATAAGTGGCTGAACTAAACTGAAAGGGCAAAAGCCCCGGAGGGGACCCTGAAGGCCCCCACAGAAGTGCAGGACAAAATGCAAAAATCAAGCACAAAACACAAAAGAAGAAAATGTCTTATCTGTTAGCAGGAGATGCAGACACGACACAGCAGGCTACAAGAGAAACAGGAATCAAGGATTGAGACCAGAACAATTGATCACTGGCAACCCTGATGGGAAGGCGACTCCCTTATATAAGACCAGTCAGTAAACCTGATTCCAATCCTCACAATCTTCACTGGACAGTCCAGTACCGCTTGTAACCACCAGAGGGAGCCTCTACTCAGAACTCATCTCAAGCCATTCACAACAGTACCCCCCTTGAGGAGGGGTCACCGAACCTCATTTGAGCAACCAGGTCGGTCAGGATGAGTTCTATGATACGCACGGATGAGTCTCCTAGCATGGATGTCCGAAGCAAACACCCAAGAATTGTCTTCCTGACCATAACCTCTCCACTTAACGAAATACTGGAGTTTCCGTCTAGAAAAACGAGAATCCAATATTTTCTCAACCACATACTCCAGATTGCCTCAATCAAAACAGGGTCAGGAGGCACAGCAGTAGGAACCACTGGCTCAACAAACCTCTTCAACAAGGACTTGTGGAACACGTTATGGATCTTAAATGTCCCTGGAAGAAGCAAACGAAAAGAAACAGGATTAAGAATCTCCATGATCTTATAAGGTCCAATGAACCTAGGCTTAAATTTAGGAGATGCCACTCTCATAGGAATATTTTTTGAGGACAACCAGACCAAGTCCCCACTTTAAACCGAGGACCATCAGTCCTATGCCGGTTAGCAAACCGCTGGGCCTCTCCTGAGAGAGGGACAACCTCTCCACTACCTGGTCCCAAATCTGTTGCATACGCTCCACAACAGAGTCAACACCTGGACAGACAGAAGCCTCCGTCTGTCCCGAAGAAAATCGAGGGTGAAACCCAGAATTGCAAAAAAATGGAGACATCAAAGTGGCAGAGCTAGCCCTATTATTAAGAGCAAACTCAGCCAAAGGCAAAAAAGAGACCCAGTCATCCTGATCAGCAGACACAAAGCATCTTAGATAAGTCTCCAATGTCTGGTTTGTTCTCTCAGTTTGACCATTGGTCTGAGGATGAAACGCCGAGGAGAAAGACAATTGAACACCAAGTTTAGAACAAAAGGTCCTCCAAAATCTGGAATCAAACTGGACTCCTCTGTCACACACTATGTTCTCAGGAATGCCGTGTAAACGAACCACGTGCTGAAGGAACAACGGCACCAATTCAGAGGAGGAAGGCAACTTAGGTAATGGCACAAGATGTATCATCTTGGAAAACCTATCACAAATCACCTAGATGGCGGTCATTCTCTGAGAAACAGGGAGGTCGAAATGAATCCATAGAGATATGGGTCCATGGTCTCTTGGGCACAGGCAATGGCATCAACAAACCACTAGAGCGAGAGCAAGGCTTGGAGCGAGAGCAAGTCCCGCAGGACTGCACAAATTCCCTGACATCACGAGACAAGGTAGGCCACCAAAAGGACCGACTAACCAAGTCTCTGGTACCAAAAATTCCGGGATGACCAGCCAACGCGGAACAATGAATCTCAGACATCACACTTTTTTTCCACTGGTCCGGGACAAACAATTTTCCAACAGGGCAGCGCTCGGGCCTATCCTCCTGACACCCTCCAGAGCAAGTCTCAAATTACGTGAGATGGCGGAAAGAACTACACCCTCTTTCAAAATAACAGAAGGATCAGATAACTCAGGAGAGTCCGCAAGGAAACTCCTCGAGAGGGCATCCGCCTAAACATTCTTAGTGCCAGGAAGAAAGGAAACCACAAAATTAAAACGTGTGAAAAACAAGGCCCCCTGGCCTGTCTAGGATTAAGTCGCTTGGCAGATTCCAGATAAACCAGATTCTTATGGTCCGTAAGGACCACCACCTGATGTTTGGCTCCCTCCAGCCAATGTCTCCACTCTTCAAAAGCCCACTTCATGGCCAATAACTCCCGATTACCCACGTCATAATTACGTTCAGTAGGAGAAAATTTTCGAGAGAAAAAGGCACAAGGGTTACTTTTAGAGGTCTCAGGATCTCTTTTGGACAAAACGGCACCTCCCCCAATTTCAGAGGCATCAACCTCCACCTGAAATGGCAGAGAAACATCAGGCTGCCGTTAGAACAGGAGCAGAAGTGAATCTCTGCTTAAGTTCCTGAAATGCAGAGACTGCCTCAGGAGGCCAATTCACCACATCAGAACCCTTTTTGGTCAAATCAGTTAATGGTTTAACAATAACCGAGAAATTATCAATAAATTTACAATAAAAATTGGTAAAACCCAAGAATCTTTGAAGAGCCTTTAATGAAGTAGGTTGGACCCAATCACAGATGGCCTGAACTTTGACCGGGTCCATTTCAATAAACAGATGGGGACAAAATGAATCCCAGAAATGAGATCCTCTGTACGCCAAAAAGACACTTTGATCCTTCACATACAGAGCATTCTATCTCAAATCTGGAATACAGTTCGAACATGTTTCACATGAGAGTCCCAGTCATTTGAAAAAATCAAGATATCATCCAAATAAACAATCAGAAATTTATCCACAAAATCCCTGAAAATGTCATTCATGAAGGACTGGAAGACAGAAGGAGCATTAGCGAGCCCAAAGGGCATCACAAGGTACTCAAAATGCGCTTCAGGGTATTGAATGCCGTCTTCCATTCATCCCCGTGCTTAATGCGAATAAGGTTATATGCCCCCCTGAGGTCAAGCTTGGTAAACCAAGTAGCATTTTTCACCCTGGAAAACAGGTCAGAAATCAAGGGTAACGGATATTGATATTTCACAGTAATATTGTTCAAAGACGATAATCAATACACGGCCTCAATGAACCATCCTTTTTGGCCACAAAGAAAAAAACCGGCACCTAAGGGTGAAGAAGATGGTCTAATATGACCCTTCTCCAATGACTCCTTGATATAAGACCGCATAGCGTCATGTTCAGGTACAGACAAGTTAAAAAGGCGACCTTTAGGGAATTTACTACCAGGCACTAATTCAATAGCGCAGTCATAGCTCCTATGGGGAGGCAAGGATGCAGATTTACTTTCACTAAACACATCAGAAAAATCAATCAAAAAGTCAGGAACATCCTGAGCCTGGGGGAGGCAGAAAAAACAGGAGTGTTGGTATTAACACATTGGCAGCCCCAACTGGTTACAGACACAGATTTCCAATCCAAAACAGGATTATGAGATTGTAACCAAGGGAAACCCAGTACGATAATGTCATGCAGATTATACAAAACCAAAAATTTGCAGCTCTCCTGATGATCAGGTTCAACCCTCATTTCACCTGAGTAGAGAACTGAGGTTTATTCTCAGCCAAAGGGGTAGAATCGATCCCCAGAGGGGAATAGACTTCCGTAGGGGTATCAAGGGAAACCCACAACGTTTAGCAAAATCAAAATCCATCAGGTTAATAGCTGCTCCAGAATCAACGAAAGCCTGAGCAAAAAATGAGGACAGAGAGCATATCAGGGTAACAGTTAATAAAAACTTAGTCTGAACACTACCCAAGACAACTGAGCGTGCAAAACGTCTTCCCCGCTTAGGGCAGACTGAAATAGCATGAGAGGCATCACCACAGTAGAAACATAACCCATTGCGCTTCCGAAACTCATGACGCTGTGCCCAGACACCACTCTATCACACTGCATGGATTCAGAAGCAGGTTCATAAGGCAACACTATTCCACGCATACTTCTCCGCTCACGCAAACGTCTGTCAATTTGAATTGCTAATGACATAGAATCATTGAGACCAGAGGGGACAGGGAATCCCACCATAACATCCTTTACATTATCTGACAGACCATTCCGAAAAAGGGCTGCCAAAGCGTCGTCATTCCATTTGGTCAGGACTGCCCACCTACGGAATCTCTGACAGTATAACTCAGAGTCATCAAGCCCTGATTTAATGCCAACAAGGCTTTTTCGGCTTGATCAGTGACATTAGGCTCTTCGTACAATAACCCCAAAGCCTGAAAAAATGCATCAACATCACTCAAGACAGGATCCCCAGGTTGTCAGGGAAAAAGCCCAATCCTGAGGATCGCCGCGCAGGAGAGAGATGACAATTTGAACCTGCTGCGCTGCGTTCCTGAGGACTTAGATTTTAAGGCAAAAAACAATTTACATTTAATTTTGAAATTCTGAAACTTAGCTCGATCCCCTAAAAACAAATCTGGCATGGGAATCCTAGGTTCCACAACAGGCAACCTAGCAAGATAGGCAGCAATACTCTGAACCTCAGTGGCAAGCTGATCCACACGGCCAGACAACTGTGCAAACTCCATTCAGAGAAAAAATCCTCCCCAGCACCCAGAGATACAGAGGGAAAAAAAAAAATGCAACAAACGGAAAAATATCTCTGACAACTCTGACAACCTTTTTTCTTTCACAATATTTTTCCCTTCTGTGAGTACCATACAATTTTAAATTTGGGCCAGTGATACTGTTATGTTTCGGTAGGTGAGGAGTGCAGGTAAAAAAGGCAATACACCAGAGCAGTTGGAATCTATGAGATTGCAGTACCCTGACTAACCACCACAACTAGAGGCAGCCGTGGAGCGTTCCTACGTTGGTCCTAGACGCCTCGTCACAGCCTGAGAAACTAACTACACCTGAAGATAGAAAGAGGAAAGCTATCTGCCCCGGAGCAGATCCCAAAGATAATAGAAAGCCCCCAAACATGTATGGCGGTTAGACAAGAAGAAATACTGACACAGACAGAAAATAGTATGAGCAAACGTTGGGGCCAAACTAACTAAATAGAAAAGGATAGGAAGGGCACTTACTGCAATCCCAAAAAACCCTGAAAAGCACCAACTCTATAATTTCAAAACACCTGAGATCACATGACCTCTACCACCTAAATTAGTTCTCTGGTGTAACAAAATCAAAACAGCAGCCACTGAAAAAACTGGAAAAAGCAAATGTACAAACATAAGAGGCTGAACTAAACTGAGAGGGCAAAAGCCCCGGAGGGGACCCTGAAGGCCCCCACAGAAGTGCATGACAAAATGCAAAAATCAAGCACAAAAAACAAAAAGAAGAAAATGTCTTATCTGTTAGCAGGAGATGCAGACACGACACAGCAGGCTACAAGAGAAACAGGAATCAAGGATTGAGACCAGAACAATTGATCACCGGCAACCCTGATGGGAAGGCGACTCCCTTATATAAGACCAGTCAGTAACACCTGATTCCCAATCCTCACAATCTTCACTGGACAGTCCAGTACCGCTTGTAACCACCAGAGGGAGCCTCTGCTCAGAAACTCATCTCAAGCCCATTCACAACAGTTTGCGTGCAAGCCAATCCCCTGTCCACTGTGCATGCGAAGATGCTCCTGCCATGCAACTGCTGTTGCCCACAGTCAAAGAGCACCATCATCAAGCACATCCACGTCCTTGTCCAGTGCAGCCTTCAGTTGTCCATACCCCAGTCATTGAACGTAAGCAGAAAACACAGCCAATGCCCCACAGGACACAGTACTCAATTCTCATATTTCTCATCTGCTTGCGGTCGAAATGTTGCCTTTTAGGCTCGTGGAGACCGAAGCTTTCCGCAACCTGATGGCGGCGGCCGTCCCAAGGTACTCTGTCTCCAGCCGTCACTATTTCTCCAGCTGTGCCATCCAGGCATTACAAAAGCACTTGTCACACAACATTACCCATGCCCTCAACAATGCAGTTACAGGGAAAGTACATCTAACAACGGACACGTGGACCAGTGCTTGTGTCCAGGGATGGTACATCTCACTGACGGCACGCTGGGTTAACATAGTGGAAGCTAGGACCAGTCAGATCTTGGGATGGAACACGTCCTCCGACACCAAGGATTGCATGCCCTACGTCAAACAGGGTTGCCTCCACTGTGTACAGCTCCTGCACCTACTCCTCCTCCTCCTCTTCATCCTCCATGTCAGAAATGAGCACATCAGTCACAAGCTGGAAGCACTGCAGCACTGCCTAAGCAAAGCAGCAACAGGCTGTGCTGAAGCTAATTTGCTTAGGTGACAAACCACAAATGCTGACGAGTTGTTGACAGCTCTGAAAGAGCAGGCAGATGTGTGGCTGACATCGCTAAAACTTGAGCCAGGCATGGTTGTGTGTGACAATGGCAGGAATCTGGTGGCAGCTTTGAGGCGAGGCGAACAGACACGCATACCATGCCTGGCCCATATACTGAACCTCGTTGTTCAATGTTTTCTAAAAGCTATCTGGAGCTGCCGGATCTGTGGTTAAAGTACACTGCCTGTGTGCACATTTTAGAAAGTCAGCTACAGCTTCAGCCGCCCTTGCAATGCTACAGCAGCGATTGCAGATTTCGGCTAAACCGACTGGTGTGTGATGTCCCCACGTGTTGGAACTCTACACTGCATATTTTAGAAAGGATTTGTGAGCAGAAGCGGGCAGTTGTTGAATGCCACATCAACAAGGCCGTCGTTTATCAGGTTTGACTCCACACATAAGACCTCAGGAGTGGACATGGATGTCAGACATATGTAGCATCCTCCAAAACTTTGAGGAGTCCACCAAGATGGTGAGAGGCGATAACGCCATAATTAGCGTCACCATCCTGTCATCTGCATTTTGAAAAGCTCTCTGCTCACAATGAAAGAGGAGGCATTGCAGGCGGAGCACGAGGACATGGATCAAGGAACCATACAGGGTGATTACACACAGCCCAGCCTCGTGTCATCCAATGTGGATTGTGTTGACAATGAGGAAGAGGAGGAGGAGGAAGAATAGGAGCTACTTTCATGCGCTACAGATGGCTACAACCACAACTGTCATACCGTCTGTTCAGCATGGATGGACTGAGGACAGGGAAGAAGAAGATGAGGAGGAGGGCACCTTGGTCAGTGGTCCTGTTGGTGGGGACACAGAAGTATTGCATGTCACCAGTCTGGCACGCTTGGCTGACTTTATGTTGCGCTTCGTTTCCCTGACCCTTGTATTGTCAAAATATTGGGTACCAGTCATTATGGCTAGTGACACTTTTAGACCCACGGTACAAGGATAACTTTCAATTTCTTGTTCCAGAGGCAGACAGGTGTACCAAAATGCTGCAGTACCATAAGGTCATTGTTGCAGAGATATTAAAAAAATTCCCATCTCAAAACGCTGGCGGCAGAGATAACAGTTGTTTGCCAACCAAGCAGGTGAGACAGACACAAGTCCACTCCAGTAGAGGAGTTCTGGACAGTTTTGTAAGACCCTCCCTTCACCCATGCACTGAGGCGTGGGGTAATCTCAAAGGAAATGCAATGTTCTCTAAGATGCTGAGGGGGAGTACCATGCTGACCATACCAACATCCTCCGTGATTCCTCTGTGCCTTTTAATTATTGGGTATCTAAGATGGACATGTGGATGAGCTGGCTCTCTACGCCTTGGAGGTCCTGGCCTGCCCTGCCGCTAGGTTTTGTCCGAGCGGGTGTTTAGTGCTGCTGGTGGCAGTATCACAGATAAGAGCATTCGCCTTTCTATAAAAAATGCAGACAGGCTGACTCTTATAAAAATGAACAAGGGATGGATTGGGCCTGACTTCTCGACACCATCAAATGATGACAGCGAAGCTAAACTCCAATGTAGTGTTTTTTTGGGAGGTGTATTCCCATGCACTCTTCACAACCAAACATGGAATACGTTCCTGATTTTTATTTGGTGTCCTCCTCTCATTCTCCTCATCCTCACCGTCCTCACCGTCCACCACTTGAACACCAGGGTGAACGTATTCAGTCTGTTCCGCCACTCTATGTTTTGGCAAGGGTGTTTATGATGCCCGTCACCAAAATACAAGAAATATGTACACCCCCAAGGAGAAATGTTTGCCAGCCCAACACACTAAGTGTATGGGCATTCCAAGTCTAGGAGACCCACTCCAAGAAATTGTGCCTATTTTTTAATCAGGCCTTCCTCACGTTGATCATCCACCTCCACTAAATCAAAAGGGTTTACATGTTCTGTGCAGCTACAGCCAGTGGCGCATTATTAACAAGGCTAGGTGGTTAGGCTGTGCGTAAAAGACTTGTTCTGAAAAATGTTGAGGTGTACCCCACAGGGGAAATGTTTGCCTGCCCATACACTAAGTGTATTGGCATTTCAAGTCTAGGAGTCTCGCTCCTAGAAATTAGGCCTATTTTTTAATCAGGCCTTCCTCCACGTCTGATCATCCACTGCCACTAGATCAAAAGGGTTTACATGTTTGTGCAGCTACAGCCAGTGGCGCATTATTAACAAGGGTGGGTGGTTAGGCTGTGTGTAAAAGACTTGTTCTGAAAAAGGTTGAGGTGTACCCCACAGGGGAAATGTTTGCCAGCCCATACACTAGTGTATAGGCATTCCATGTCTAGGAGACCCGCTCCTTTTAATGGGACATTTTTTGGTAAGAGTCCCTTCTCCCTGTTTCTTCCAAGGGGGGATTGAAGTTATTGGGGTGCATATGACTTGGTAGCAGGGCAGGGCTTGCAGTCAATACATTAGAAAACAGAATGGGAGTACGAAATGATTTATATGAAGTGGATTTTCCTGGGCCTATCCAGTACCTGGGTTCAAAGGCTTATTGGAGTGCATATGACTTGGTAGCAGGGCAGGCCTTGCAGTCAATGCATAAAAAAAACAGAATGGGAGGACAAAATGAATAATGTGAAGTGGATTTTCCTGGGCCCATCCAGTCCCTGGGTTCAAAGGCTTTATTGGGGTGCATATGACTAGGTAGCAGGGCATGCCTAGCATTCAATGAAACATTTTTTATGGAAACCATCCTGGACATCTCGTGAAAGAGGTATTGGGGTGCATCGCAATTCTTGGCAGCCCATCCACTCACAGCATAGGCTATAAAAGTTTAAGAGATCCACTGTTTAATAATGGCCCTATAAGCAGATTAATACTGTCTGATGTCCCTGTAAAAAGAGGCTCTGTGACTTTAAGAGTCCCTCCTTCATAAATTAAACAAGATATGTCTGCTTATGTGTCACACACCACATGGCCAGCTAGGGTTGGTCAATTTTACAATGACATTTCCCAGTGAATGCATTTGTTTTGGTTGAAAGCAATGTTAAAGTTGAAAAATGCTTCAAAAACGCTGCATCTGAACATAGCCCAAGTGGTGGAGGAACATTTTGGTCTGGGGTTATTTATTTTGCTTTATATACAAGTCATTAACATGGAAAGGATTACCTTAACATATTTCCCAGCAAAATCCATTTTGGTTTCGTTTTGGTATGTTTTTTGGGGCATCGGAAAAAATGGAATGAAACTCTGACAGCATTGTTTAAAGCTGTGAACTAGGAATCAGAAATGCTTCCTGGGGCGATCCCCATGATGTTTTTAGACGTTAAAAGGACCCCCAGGGGGGTTCGCTGTAAAAATGCTCTTGTCTCCAATATACTTACATTGGGCTCGTTTGTTGTGTCCAAGTACCCGAGTATTGCAATTTGCTCGACCCGAGCAACGAACACCCGAGCATTTTAGTGCTCGCTCATCACTAATTGCAACAAAGGGAACCCTAACACCAAAACACACAGGGCAAATTGTCCAGAACAAAACAGGAGATGCACTCCATATGTACGGGCCCACCTTGAGAAAGAACTCTTCTGACACAGAAATGATCCGTTCTTGGTGAGGGGTGTAGAGTCGATAGCCACAACTTTTATGGGAGTAGCCAATCTAGCTGCCCCTTTCTTACACTGGGCCATCAATCAAATTCACAGTGGACCCACAATCCACAAAAGCCACAGTGGGAAAAAAACAATTGTTCACAACCAAGTTCAACTTTAAGCAATAATTTAGAAACCGAGGTAAAATGTTCCTGGCAGTCTGGGCAACCTCCTCAACAGTTTACCCAGACTTAGGCATTTCCTGACACCTTGGAAGATATAGGGCAGGAAGGACAGTCTCTTCTCCAATGTCCCTGGGACCCACAGTAGAAACAGAGCTTATTCTCTCTGCGACGTTCTCCTCTCTCTTTTCTTCCCGGAGACCGATCCTACTTCCATGGGCTCAACAGACGATGCAGTTTCAGGTTTGGTAGCAAATAAGGGAATCTCTCATTGCACCTCTTCTCTCTCACAGAGCCTGCGTCATGGTCTCCTCCAGAGAGTCGGGTGGTGGATGCATATCCAACGCGTCCTTAAGGTGGTCGGACAACCCTCTGAGTGCCGAGTCGTTCCAAGTTACTTCCGGAGCCCAAAGTCTATACTCAGAACAGTACGACTCGGCTGAGAGCTTTCCTGAGAGAGACTCATAATCGTGTCCTCAGCCAACCTCACACGATCCGGTTCATCGTAAATCAGCCCCAAGGCCTCGAAGAAACCGATCAACAGACATTCTCTCAGGGGCGGTGGGAGACAGGGAGAAAGCCTAGGACTGCGGACCCTCCTCAGAAAGAAATGACAATGCCTGCACTGTGGGTCTCATCACCTGAAGACCGTGGACGTAAAGAAAACAGTATTTTGCATCCCTCCTTAACACCCGGAATTTTACTTTTGTCCCCAGAAAAGTTGTCTGGAAGTTTGACAGAGGATTCAGGGTAGGGTAAGGAAAACATCAGACACGCCACCATCTTTACCTCCAGAAACAGAAGAAGCAATCCAAACAGATTTAACTGTCTCGGCCACTTCTCTCCGCACCCGTTGGTGAGATGCTACCAAGGACCTCTGTTCTACAGACAAATCTTGCTTCATCTGAGTCAGATTAGTCACCTGCTCAGACAAAGTATGCATCAGATCCATATACACAGACAAACAAAGAAAAAAAAATGCTTCCCCAACAAATTA
The DNA here is from genome assembly GCA_033576555.1 of Oophaga sylvatica. NCBI lineage: Eukaryota > Metazoa > Chordata > Amphibia > Anura > Dendrobatidae > Oophaga > Oophaga sylvatica. The sequence goes on along the minus strand of JARQOD010003288.1, from coordinate 16,320 downwards.
GAAAGTGGATCAGAGATAATGTAATGACAAAGAAAAAAAAATTCTTCCCCAACAAATTAGAAAGTGGATAAGAGATAATGTAATGACACACTGTGTGTGTCACTGGGGATAAGCCTAAGGGTGCTATGGGGTCACAGACCTGCACGCAGAGAATGGAGAGACCGAGGTGTGCAGTGTGCACAGGACTGAGCACTGAGAACTCAGTACGCACAGGACCTGAACCTAGCTGGTCACGTGATCACAGGGGCAGAGCTACCACGTGTGGGGACAGAGAGCCAGCAGAGATATGCAGGATACAGAGCACAAAACAGTAACATAGTCAAAAGGTGAGCCAAGGGTCAGAAGCCAGATAGGAGCGAGGTAACCAGGGGCAAAACGAAAGAATAATGAGAGACAAGCCAAGGGTCACAATATCAGGAAGGACAGAGTAGTACAGAGCAGAAAACAAGACAATAGTTAAGGGACAAACCGAGTCATTCACAACAAAGCTCAAATGCACAGAGGCACAACGATTACAGATGAGTAACCTGGGTCAGCTACCTCTAACCGAGTAAACGGAAGTATCACCAACATTGGACCAGCATTAAATAGCCGCCCCAGAACCAAAGAGAGGTGAACTATCTTAATCCTGAGTGGACCAGGACGGAGCCAGAACCACCCCGTCCAGAGTCATGACAGGAGGCAGCTGAAACTCAATGTTGCCCAGTGACAACACCAAAACCTGAAAGATCTGGTGAAGATCTATATGAAGGAATTGTCAAAAATCCCAGCTGCAGTGTGTGCAAAACTTGGTTAAGAACTAGAGGAAACGTCTGACCACTGTAATTGCAAACAAAGGTTTATGTTCCAAATACTAAGTTCTGTTTTTCTGTTGAATCAAATACTTATTTGATGCAAAAAAAATGCTAATTAATTATGTAAAAATCATACAATGCGATTTTCTGTATTTTTTCTTTAGAGTCTGCTTCTCACAGTCAAAATATACTTTTGATAAAAATTCCAGACATCTCCATTCTTTGTAGGTGGAAAACTTGCAAAATCGGCATTGTATCAAGCAGTTATTTTCCCATTGTATATGTTAATTAATTTTATATTTTGATAGATAAGACCTTTTACAGATGCATATACTGTATATATATTTTTTTCCTCCTTTCCTTGATTTTTAACTGTGGCAGAGCTTCATAGGAGTGCCAAGATAGCAGCATTAGGCTGTGTGCACACACGGATTTATAGCGGATCCGCAGCGGATTTTTCACTACGGATCTGCAGTAAATCCGCAAGTGTGTATCAAAACAATGTTAACATGCTGCAGAAAAAAACGTGCGGATTCACAGCGTTTTATTTTACGCAGCATGTCAATTCTTTGTTCGGATCTGCAGCGTTTCTGCACCCATTGACTTGCATTGACTTCCACAGCAAAACTGCAGGTCTAAAATAGATCTGTGGTTTTGCTGCAGATGAAACGCTGCGGATCGGGAGGAGGGAAGTGTGTGGGCGGAGTGTGAACGGTGACTGTGTGCGTGTATAGTTTATGGGTGGTGACTGTGTGCGTGTATAGTGTGTACATGGCATTGCGTTTATGTGTGTGTGTGTGTGTGTCGGTGTGCATGTGTATGTGTGTGTGCGTGTGTCCCTGTGTGTGTGCGCGTCTGTGTAGGCATCCATTGTCTGATGGGAATACTGCTGCCATCTGACAATGAATGCTCACAGTGACTGCATTGCCGATGATGGGAAAGTAGTCCCATCAGACAATGGCTCTGATAAGTAGTAAAAAAAACCAAAACATACAGAACATACATTACATAACACAAACAGAACATACATATAACATACAACACATAACATAGAGTACATAATTACCAAACACCTAGTCCCGATGCCCTCATCTCCTTTAATAAAAATAAAATAAAAAACAACCTGTACTTACTTTTCCGCCATAGTCCAGTTATTAATGAGTGTCCCACGACGATCTCCGGTGTAGAACAGTGACATCGGGTGATGTCAGTGCTCTACAGGGGCCCGGCAATGAACTGACAGCGGAGGTAATCCTCCACGATGTATATCCCTCCGCGCTGCCGGGAGAGAGTTCACTTCAGTTCATTCTCTCACCCAGCAACTCTGTGTGAGAAAATTCCCACGCAGCATTGCCAGAAAGTGAGAGCCTGAACTCAGGTAACGTCTTCAGAGATGCACTGCAGGAGGATTATCTCCTGTCAGTTCATCACTAAGAGGCCCTATAGAGCAGTGACATCACCCAAGGAGATCTTCGTGGGACACTCATTATTAATTGGACTGTGTCAGACAGGGAGTATACGGTTGGGTTATTATTTTACTTTTTATTACTGGAGACCGAGGGCGTCGCATGGATTAGGCGTGCAATAAAAATATGAAAACCGTGTTGTGTTTTATTTAATTAAAATACTTTATTCTTATGTGTGTGTGTTTTTTTAACCCTTTCAAGCTATAAGATTAATAATGGACATGCGTCTTATTGACAACACTCCATTATTAAGAGGGCTTAATGTCACCTTACAATAGCAAGGTGACATTAACCCCTTATTACCCCATATGCCACCACTACACAGCAGTGGGAAGAGAAGAGCTAAGTGCCGGAATTGGCACATTGCACAGATGTGGCTGAATTGTACAGATGCGCTAATTCTGGTGCGGCTGGGTGCTGGTATTTTTAGCCAGGGGGGCGCCAATATCTATGGCGCTTTCCTAGGCTATGAATATCAGCACACAGCTGTCTGCATAGCCTTTCTAGCTATAAATTATAGGGGGACCCCACGTCATTTTTTGGGGTGTCCCCTATTTAATTAGCCAGTATTGGCTAGCTGTTGGCTGATATTCATAGCCTGTGAAGCTCCATGGGTGTTAACCCTTCCCAGGCTAGAAATATTGGCCCCAGCCATCGGCTTTCCCCCTCTGGTGCAGAAAATTGCGCCGGAGTCCTCGCCATTTTTTCCCATTTGTTTTAAATTAAAGATATTGCGTGAAGATTTTGTGTGTGTGTCTTTAACTATTTATCTATCATTTTATCTATCCCATATCTATCTATCTATCCCATATCTATTATCTATCTATCTATATATCTATCTATCTATCTATCTATCTATCTATCTATCTGTGTGTGTAATGGAGTATGGGTTGGATAAATGTAAAAGAGGAGGTTGGACAAGAAATTACATCACAAATATTTTTTTTTTGTTAAGTAACATATCTTTATTTAGCTTACAAAAACGCAAATCCACATGAAAAAAACGCATAAAAATCCGCATCAAAAACACATAAAAAATGCACCTGTGTTTTCTGCCAAGAGGTGCGGATTCTGTGCAGAAAATTCCGCAGGCTAATCTGCAACATTTGCACATACCCTTAGGGGTTTTCTCATAGTATCTCATACTATCCTCTCACTATATTTCATACAATTAATTTATTTTCCTCTTTTTTTATTTTTTAACTGTGGCAGAGCTTCACAGGAATACCAAGACAGCAACTTTAGGGGCTTTTTCAAAGTATCTCATACTATCCTTATTGAACAAATGACCAAGAATGGGATTGACAAGGCTACGGTTAGGTGGATTCATAACTGTCTCAGTTATCGTAATCAAGAGTGGTAATAAATGGTTGCACATCTACAGTATATACTCATGTATAAGCCGACCCGTGTATAAGCCGACCCCCCTAATTTTGCCACAAAAAACTGGGAAAATTTATTGACTCGAGTATAAGCCTAGGGTGAAAAATGATTATGCCCCCATATGATGCTCCACAGATTATGCCCCCTTATGCTGCACAGATTATGCCCAATATGCTTCAGAGATTATGCCCCCATATGCTCCAGATTATGCCCCCATATATTCCACAGATTATGCCCCTATATGCTCCAGATTATGCCCCTATATATTCCACAGATTATGCCCCCGTATGATCCACAGATTATGCCCCCATATGCTCCAGATTATGCCCCAATATGTTCCACAGATTATGCCCCCATATGCTCCAGATTATGCCCCATATGTTCCACAGATTATGCCCCCATATGCTCCAGATTATGCCCCATATGTTCCACAACTTATGCCCCATATGCTCCAGATTATGCCCCCATATGTTCCACAGTTTATGCCCCCATATACTCCAGATTATGCCCCCATATGCTCAGATTATGCCCATATGTTCCACAGCTTATGCCCCCATATGCTCCAGATTATGCCCCATATGCTCCAGATTATGCCCCATATGCTCCAGATTATGCCCCATATGTTCCACATCTTATGCCCCATATGCTCCAGATTATGCCCCCATATGCTCCAGATTATGCCCCATATGTTCCACAGCTTATGCCCCCATATGCTCCAGATTATGCCCCCATATGCTCCAGATTATGCCCCATATGCTGCACAGTTTATGCCCCATATGCTCCATATTATGCCCCCATATGCTCCAGATTATGCCCCCATATGCTGCACAATTATGCCCCATAGTATAGGCCTCATATGCTGCTGCTGCTGCTGCAAAAAAAAAAACATAATCACCTCTCGTCGCTGGGGGCCAGGTGCCAGGGTCCTGAGTAGGCGGGGACACCGGCGCGCTATGGGGGACAGGTGCCGGTGTCACTGCTCGCTCAGGACCCCGGCACCTGAGATATTTACCTGTCCTCTCTGCACCACTGCGCTGCTCCCTCGGTCTGACTCCTCTGGCAGTGAATGATCTGACAGGGGGCGGGGCACACACTAACAACATCATCGCGCCCTCTGCCTGATCATTCACAGCCAGAGAAGTCAGATGAGGGAGCAGCGCAGCGGTGGCACGGGGACAGGTAAATATAGCCATACTCACCCTCCGCCGCGCGTCTCTGCAGCCTCTCCTCTTCTCCCGGCGCTCTCCGCAGCGCTTCAGTCCTGCAGCGGTCACGTGGTACCGCTCATTAAAGTCATGAATATGTGCATATTCATGACTTTAATGAGCGGTGCATTGTGACTGCTGCAGGAAGGAGCCGGAGATCGTGGGAGAAGCAGGGGGGCTGCAGAGACCACGCCGGCGGAGGGGTGAGTATGATCCAACACCCCCGCTCCCCCTCCCCCGCCTCCCCCGTAAATGACCGCGTATAAGCCGAGAGGGGGGCTTTCAGCCCTAAAAAATGGGCTGAAAATCTCGGCTTATACATGGGTATATACGGTAATTGAAGAGTGTTTCAGGTGGGGTACCACAAGGTTCTGTCCTGGCCCCAGTGTTGTTCAACATTTTTAGAAATGATCTAGATAAGGGAACTGAGTATAAACTAATCAAATTTGCAGAGAGTGCAAAGCTAAGAGGGATAGCTAACAGTGATGAGCGAACATGCTCGGAAAATGTCTTATCCAAGCAACCGCAGGTGTTATGCAAGCATCTGGAAATTCTCATATATTATGTTTGAGTACCTGTCGGCTGCATGATTTGCGGCTGTTAAACAGCCTGAACATGAGGGGATTGCCTGTTTGCTGGGGAATCCACACATGTGTTGAGGCGTCTAACAGTCATAAATCATTTAGCTGCAGGGACTCAAACATAGTATAGGAGTACTGTCAGAAGCTCAGATAGCACCCTAGCATGCTCAGATAAGATGTTACCCAAGCGCATTCGTCATCACTAATAGCTAACACGAGATAAAACAGAAAGGATACAGAATAATCTAGATAAGCTTGAACAATGGGCAGAGACTAATAGAATGGTATTTAACAGGGAGAAATGCAAGATTCTATATCTGGGCAAGAAAAATGAAAATTGCATCTACAGAACGGGAGGAATAGAACTAAAGCAACAGCACGTGTGAACAAGACTTGAGTATACTAATAGATCACTGACTACACAAGAGTCCAACAGTATGATGCAGCAGCAAAGAAGCCAAACAAAGTTCTAGGATGTATTAACCACTTAACGACCGCCAATGTGCCAATGAGTCGTTAATTAACGGCGCTGAGGTTTAAGGTAATAGCGCTCCCCCAGCATCGGAATTTCTCTGGGGTCTCAACTGCCTGGGGTAGCTGAGACACCAGAGAAGATGATTCGGATTGATTTTTACCAACCCGGTGTTGCGATCTCCGTTATTAATGGTATTATGGCTACCGCAAAAAAAGTCTGATTTTCCATTTAATTTCTCACTCCTTTGATGTAATTTCACATCAGAGGAGAGAGAAATAGGGTCCCCCGATCACCTCCCCCACACCTCTGGAGTCTGTACAGTTCTCACATCCGCAGGCGTCTATTTCCGGGAGAAAATGGCGGGCACATATAGGAAATTTTTCCTATTGGTTCAATTTGATCACTGTGATAGCCCTGTCACAATGATCAAAATAAAAAAAATAGTAAATCAAACCCCTTATATCACCCCCTTAGTTAGGGAAAAATAAAATAAAAAATGTATTTATTTCCATTAGGGTTAGAGTTGGGCTAAAATTAGGGTTAGGGTTGGGGGCTAAAGTTATAGCTATGGCTGGGGCTGAAGCTAGGGTTAGGGTTGGGGCTAAAAATATAGTTAGGGCTGGGGCTAAAGTTAGGGTTAGCGTTGGGGCTAAAGTTAGTGTTGTGGAAAAAGTTAGGGTTAGGTGTTATGTTACGGTAGCTGAGGAATGCAGGTAAAAAAGGAAATACACCAGAGCAGTTGGAATCTATGAGATTGCAGTACCCTGACTAACCACCACAACTAGAGGCAGCCGTGGAGCGTTCCTACGATGGTCCTAGACGCCTCGTCACAGCCTGAGAAACTAACTACACCTAAAGATAGAAATAGGAAAGCTATCTGCCCCGGAGCAGAACCCAAAGATAAGAAAGCCCCCCAAACATGTAATGGCGGTTAGACAAGAGGAAATACTGACACAGAAAGAAAATTGTATGAGCAAACGCTGGGGCCCAAACTATCTAAATAGAAAAGGACAGGAAGTGTACTTACTGCAATCCCAGAAAACCCTGAAAAAACACCAACTCTACTAATTTCAAAATCACCTGAGATCACACGACCTCTACCACCTAAATTAGTTCTCTGGTGTAACAAAAACAGCAGCCACTGAAAAAATGCAAAAAGCAAAAGTACAAAACACAGTGGCTGGACTAAACTGAGAGGGCAAAAGCCCCCAGAGGGGACCCAGAAGGCCCCCACAGAAGTGCAAGACAAAATGCAAAAATATAGCAAAAACACAAAATAAGAAATTGTCTTATCTGATAGCAGGAGATGCAGACACGACACAAGCAGGCTACAAGGGAAACTGGAAAGAAGGATTCAGACCAGAACAATTGATCACCGGCAACCCTGATGGGAAAATGATTCCCTTAAATAAGACCAATCAGTAACACCTGATTCCCAATCCTCACTAGTACGCTTGTAACCACCAGAGGGAGCCTCTGCTCAGAACTCATCTCAAACCCATTCACAACAGTACCCCCCCCCTTGAGGAGGGGTCACCGAACCCTCATTTGAGCAACCAGGTCGGTCAGGATGAGTTCTATGATACGCACGGATAAGTCTCCTAGCATGGATGTCCGAAGCAAACACCCAAGAATTATCTTCCTGACCATAACCTCTCCATTTAACCAAATACTGGAGTCTTCGTCTAGAAAAACGAGAATCCAATATTTTCTCAACCACATACTCCAGATTGCCCTCAACCAAAACAGGGTCAGGAGGCACAGCAGCAGGAACCACTGGCTCAACAAACCTCTTCAACAAGGACTTGTGGAACACGTTATGGATCTTAAATGTCCCTGGAAGAAGCAAACGAAAAGAAACAGGATTAATAATCTCCATGATCTTATAAGGTCCAATGAACCTAGGCTTAAATTTAGGAGATGCTACTCTCATAGGAATATTCTTTGAGGACAATCAGACCAAGTCCCCCACTTTAAAACCGAGGACCATCAGTCCTATGCCGGTTAGCAAACCGCTGGGCCTTCTCCTGAGAGAGGGACAACCTCCCACTACCTGGTCCCAAATCTGCTGCATACGCTCAACAACAGAGTCAACACCTGGACAGACAGAAGCCTCCGTCTGTCCTGAGAAAATCGAGGGTGAAACCCAGAATTACAGAAAAACGGAGACATCAAAGTGGCAGAGCTAGCCCTATTATTAAGAGCAAACTCAGCCAAAGGCAAAAAAGAGACCCAGTCATCCTGATCAGCAGACACAAAGCATCTTAGATAAGTCTCCAATGTCTGGTTTGTTCTCTCAGTTTGACCATTGGTCTGAGGATGAAATGCCGAGGAGAAAGACAATTGAACACCCAGTTTAGAACAAAAAGTCCTCCAAAAATCTGGAAACAAACTGGACTCCTCTGTCAGACACAATGTTCTCAGGAATGCCGTGTAAAGAACCACTGCTGAAGGAACACGGCACCAATTCAGAGGAGGAAGGCAACTTAGGTAATGGAAACAAGATGTATCATTTTGGAAAACCTATCACAAATTACCCAGATGGTGGTCATTCTCTGAGAAACAGGAAGATCGGAAATGAAATCCATAGAGATATGGGTCCATGGTCTCTTGGGCACAGGCAATGGCATCAACAAACCACTAGAGCGAGAGCAAGGCTTGGAGCGAGAGCAAGTCCCGCAGGACTGCACAAAATTCCCTGACATCGCGAGACAAGGTAGGCCACCAAAAGGACCGACTAACCAAGTCTCTGGTACCAAAAATCCCGGGATGCCCAGCCAATCGGGAACAATGAATCTCAGACATCACACTCTTTTTCCATTGGTCCGGGACAAACAATTTTCCAACAGGGCAGCGCTCGGGCCTATCCTCCTGACCCCCCTCCAGAGCAAGTCTCAAATTAGGCGAGATGGCGGAAAGAACTACACCCTCCTTCAAAATAACAGAGGGATCAGATAGCTCAGGAGAGTCCGCAAGGAAACTCCTCGAGAGGGCATCCGCCTTAACATTCTTAGTGCCAGGAAGAAAGGAAACCACAAAATTAAAACGTGTGAAAAACAAGGCCACCTGGCTGTCTAGGATTGAGTCGCTTGGCAGATTCCAGATAGACCAATTCTTATGGCCGTAAGGACCACCACTGATGTTTGGCTCCCTCCAGCCATGTCTCCACTCTTCAAAAGCCCACTTCATGGCCAATAACTCCCGATTACCCACGTCATAATTACGTTCAGTAGGAGAAAATTTTCGAGAGAAAAAGGCACAAGGGTTACTTTTAGAGGTCTCTGGATCTTTTTGGGACAAAACGGCACCTGCCCCAATTTCAAGGCATCAACCTCCACCTGAAATGGCAGAGAAACATCAGGCTGCCGTAGAACAGGAGCAGAAGTGAATCTCTGCTTAAGTTCCTGAAACGCAGAGACTGCCTCAGGAGGCCAATTCACCACATCAGAACCCTTTCTGGTCAAATCAGTTAATGGTTTAACAATAACAGAGAAATTACCAATAAATTTACGATAAAAAATTGGCAAAACCCAAAAATCTCTGAAGAGCCTTTAATGAAGTAGGTTGGACCCAATCACAGATGGCCTGAACCTTGACCGGGTCCATTTCAATAACAGATGGGGACAAAAATGAATCCCAGAAATGAGATCTTCTGTACGCCAAAAAGACACTTTGATCCCTTCACATACAGAGCATTCTCTCTCAAATCTGGAATACAGTTCGAACATGTTTCACATGAGAGTCCCAGTCATTAGAAAAAATCAAGATATCATCCAAATAAACAATCAAAACTTGTCCACAAAATCCCTGAAAATGTCATTCATGAAGGACTGGAAGACGGAAGGAGCATTAGTGAGCCCAAAGGGCATCACAAGGTACTCAAAATGCCCTTCAGGGGTGTTAAATGCCGTCTTTCCATTCATCCCCGTGCTTAATGCGAATAAGGTTATACGCCCCCCTGAGGTCAAGCTTGGTAAACCAAGTAGCGTTTTTTTACCCTGGAAAACAGGTCAGAAATCAAGGGTAACGGGTATTGATATTTCACAGTAATATTGTTCAAGAGACGATAATCAATACACGGCCTTTAAAGAACCATCTTTTTGGCCACAAAGAAAAAACCGCACCTAAGGGTGAAGAGGATGGTCTGATATGACCCTCTCCAATGATTCCTTGATATAAGACCGCATAAGCATCATGTTCAGGTACAGACAAGTTAAAAAAGGCGACCCTTAGGGAATTTACTACCTGGCACTAATTCAATAAACGCAGTCATAGCTCCTATGGGGAGGTAAGGATGCAGATTTACTTTTGCTAAAAAACATCAGAAAAATCAAACAAAAAGTCAGGAACATCCTGAGCCTGGGGGGAGGCAGAAAAAACAGGAGTGTTGGTATTAACACATTGGCAGCCCCAACTGGTTACAGACACAGATTTCCAATCCAAAACAGGATTTTGAGACTGTAACCAAGGGAAACCCAGCACGATAATGTCATGCAGATTATATAAACAAAAATTTGCAGCACTCCTGGTGATCAGGTTCAACCCTCATTATCACCTGAGTAGAAAACTGGGGTTTATTCTCAGCCAAAGGGTAGAATCGATCCCCAGTAGGGGAATAGACTCTGTAGGGTATCAAGGGAAATCCACAACGTTTAGCAAAATCATAATCCATCAGTGTAATAGCTGCTCCAGAATCAACGAAAGCCTGAGCAGAAAATGAGGACCGAGAGCATAATCAGAGTGACAGTTAATAAAAACTTAGTCTGAACACTACCCAAGACAACTGAGCGTGCAAAACGTCTTCCCCGCTTAGGCAGACTGAAATGCATGAGAGGCATCACCACAGTAGAAACATAACCCATTGCGCTTTCGAAACTCATGACGCTGTGCCCCAGACACCACTCCATACATACTTCTCCGCTCACGCAAACGTCTGTCAATTTGAATCGCTAATGACAAGAATCATGAGACCAAAGGGGGCGGGAATCCCACCATAACAACCTTTACATTATCCGACAGACCCTTCCGGAAAAGGGCCGCCAAAGCGCGTCATTCCATTTGGTCAGGACTGCCCACCTACGGAATCTCTGACGTAAACCAGCGTCATCAACCCCGATTTAATGCCAACAAGGCTTTTTCAGCTTGATCAGTGACATTAGGTCATCGTAAAAACCCCCAAAAGCCTGAAAAAATGCATCAACATCACCAAAACAGGACCCCAGGTTTTGAGGGAAAAAGCCCAATCCTAGGATCGCCGCGCAGGAGAAGATATAATTTGAACCTGCGCGCTGCGTTCCCTGGGACTTAGATTTTAAAAAGGAAGAAACAATTTACAAAATTTTTTTAAAATTTTGAAAATTGCTGATCCCCTAAAAACAAATCTGGCATGGGGGTCCTGGTTCCCCCAACAGGAACCTACAAGATAGCAGCAATACCAACCCAGTGGCAAGTACCCACGGCCAACAACTGTGCAAACTCCCTTGGGAGAAAAAACCAAGCACCCAGAGAACAGAGGGAAAAAAAAAAAAAAGAAAAAAAAAAAACCAAAAAAAAACCCCAAAATTTTTTTTTTCCCCCCTTTGAACCCAATTTTTTTTTTGGGGGGAAATTTTAAAAATAGGGTTTAAAAAAAAAAACCCCAAAAGGGAAAAAAAATTTGCCCCCAAAAACCCCCCAAAACAACCCACCCCGGGGTTAAAACCCCCTACCCCGGAAAAAAAAAAAAAAGGGGGAAAAAAAGTTTGGGGGGAAAAAGGGGGGGTTGGGGTTTGGGGGGGGGGGTTTTGGGGGGGGTTTTGGGGGGGGGGGGGGGGGGGGGGGGGGGGGGTTTTAAAAAAGTTTTGGGGGTGGGGTCCCCGGGGGGGGGGGGGGGAAAAGGGGGGGGGGTTTTGAAAAAGAAAAAAAAAAAACAAAAAAAAAATTGATATAGCAAAAACAAAAAAAGGTACAAGGAAACGGAAAGGGGTTCAGACCGAAAAGACCCCCCCAAAATTTAAAAAAAACCCTTAAAAAGACCTATAAACCTTTTTTCCCTTTCCCAAATAACCCCCAAAGGGAGCCCTGCCAGCCCCCAACCCCCTTTTACAACAGTTGGGGTTTGGGGAAATAGGGTTAAGGTTAGGATTGGGGTAAGTTGGGGTTCGGTGTTAGGGGCCAGGAGGATAACAAATACTAGGGACCAACACCCAAAAGGTTTTTAACTTTCGAATGCAGACCCCAAAAAAGACCACACAACTAGAATAGCCGTGGGACTACCTACGTCCCTAACGCCCCACAGCCAAAGGTTATAAACCTAAAGAAGAAAGGGAAAAACTAATTCCCGGGGGTAAGCCCCCCAAAAGGAATAGAAGCCCCCCAAAAATATGCCGGTAACCGAGAAGCCAAAAAAAAGGGAAAAAAGTGATGGGCCCAAATGCTGGACAAACAGACAGGGAAAGGCTGAACAATCCCCAAAAACCCAAAAAAATTCCCCAAATTCGATACCAAAAAATGACCACAACCTCTCCCCCCCTAAATCAAACTCGGGGTTAAGGGGAAAAAACAAAAAAATACTGAAAAAAAGGGACAAAATACAAAAAATGACAAAGGTGTGGCAAAGAAAAAGAGTCCAGCACGGTCCCAGCAGGGGAAACCCCGGGGAACTCAAAACCCACAAAAGGAAAAAAAGAGAAAAAAAAGGAAAAAATGCCTGGAAAAAAACAGACAAAAATTACGAAAGATGCAGGAAAAAACGTAGGGAACAGAATTTAAAAGGGGCCGAAGAAAACAAAATCACGGAAAAAAACAAGGGCTCTCACTTAAAAACCCCCCGTCTGTAAACCTGACTCCAACATCCCTTCAGGTGATTGCTTTAAGAGCCAGATCACTCCTTACCGCGCAGCCCCCCACCGGGGAGCCAACCAGAGCCAGCCCAAAAAAAGGTTACAATATTGGGGGGTTGGGGGGTTGGGGCTAGAGTTGGGTTGGGGGTTTGGGGTTTTTAAAGGGGTTAAATGGTTAGGTTGGTTTTATTGGGTTTTGGGAGGGTTGGGATTGGGTTAGGGGGGTTTGGGGGTTGGGGTTGTGGTTGGGGTTAGGGGTTGGGGGGGTTAGGAGTGTGTTGGGGTTAGGGTTGGAAAGAATTTGGGGGTTTTCCTGTTTAGGCCACAGGGGCCGCAAATTTGACGGGGGTTCTGATCTAAAAATTCCCCGCCTTATGTTTGAACATCAAACCCGTGTACCCAAACAGGGTTTTCCCCCCCATGTGGGCTATGGAACCCAGGACAAATTGCACAACAAGTTTGGCGGTCTTTTTTATTGGGGCCCTTGAAAAAAAGTTTGGGGGAAAAGATCATTTTTGGGAAAAAAAAATTTTTTTTTTTCGGGTTCACTTTAAAAAATTTTGGAAACCTTGGGTGTTAAAAAATGCTCAAAACCATCTACAGAAGATCCTTTGGGGGGGCTATTTCCAAATGGGGTACTGTGGAAATTTCACTTTTGGGCACATCGGGGGCTCTGAAACCCAAACAAGATGCCCCCCCTTTTCCAAAAAGTCTGCATTCCAAAAAACCATTTTCTTCCCTTCCGACCCATTTGCCAAACAGTGTTTTTCACCGAAAAGGGGGTACCAGCTATTCGGCAAATTGAAAAAAAATTTTGGGGGCCAATTTTCCCCCTTTTCCTTTGCGAAAAAAAAAAATTGGGGAACAAGAAAAAATTTTTTTTGGGGAAAAAAAAAAAATTTTAATTTTCACGGCTCGCGTTATAAACTTTTGAAAAACACTTGAGGGTTAAAGTGCTCACCCACACGAAAGTTTCCTTTTGGGGCAGTTTCTAAAATGGGGTCCCCTTGTGGGTTTCTCTGTTTAGGCACATCAGGGGGCCCCAATGCGACTTGGTGTCCGATCTCAATTCCACCCCAATTTGAATTGAAAAGTCAACGGTTTTCCTTCAATTGAGCCTCCCATGTCCCAAAAAAGGGTTTCCCCCAACATAGGGGACACATCTCAGGAAAAATTTGGCAACAAATTGGTGTTATTTTAATTTTCCCTTTTGGGAAAAAAAAAAAAATGGTTGAACAAAATTTTTGAAAAAAAATTTAAAAAATTTTATTTTTTCTTCCACATTGCTTCATTTCTGTAAGCATTAAAGGGAATAACTTCTTGAATGGGTTTGGAGCACCGAAGGGTGCAGTTTTTTAAATGGGTCACTTTTGGGTATTTTCTTTTGTACCCCCTCAAAGGGGTTCAAATATTTTGGTCCCTAAAAAAATGGTTTTGTAAATTTGTTAAAAATAAAATGAGGGTCAATTTTTTAAATTTTAACTCCAAAATGGCGATGAAAGTAAAATTTGGGGGGAAAGTTATTTTTTTAAGTATTTTGTTGATTATCCCCTGATTTTTGGCATAAAAAATTAAAAAATTGAAAATTCAAAATTTTAAAATTTTTTGCCTATTTTTCCTTTTCATAAATAAACGCAAGCGTTCAAAAATTTTTCCACTAACAGAAAAAAAATTGCACGAAAAAAATTGAGAATCACAGGATACGTTAAAGCTTCCGAGTTATAATCTCATAAAAGGGCAGTGGCAAATCGTAAAAAAATTTCCTTTTATTAATCCAAATTGGGTCTGTCACAAGGGGTTTAAATAGAGGGCGTCTTTTTTCCAATCCTAAATTGGGGGAACGGAAGGTATCGCCGAACCAAAATCGGCGCCCATACCGGAAGCCCTGAAGTCATGGGGGAAAAAAAAAACGCACAAAAAAAAAACCCCATTCTTCTTGTAAACACTAAAAACACAATAGAATAAAAATTTTTATACTGTCATTTTTACGTAAAACATTATGTAAATTTATACCTTCAACATTTAAAAAAACCTTTGTTAATTCCCCGGGGGAAAACCGGTTCAGTGAAAAGACAGAAGCCCCCAAAAAAGACCTTGGTGTTTTTGGGTTAACCAGTCTTTTCAGTCTTTGCTATCTTTTGCACAAACAAAAAAACAGTCTATGGTGAAAATTACCCTGAGGGGTTAATTAAAGGGGTAAATTTTTTGAAAAAAAAAAGGGTTTTTTTCTACAAATTTTCACTTTTTAATTTAAACCCCCACAGGTGGAAATTTTGCACACAAAAACGATTAATTTTTTGTGCAAAAAAGATAGCAAAGGGCTAAAAACATGTTTAACCCTATGAAAACCCAAATTCATTCATGGGGGTTTTTTGATTTTCAAAAAACCGGGAATTTAATTAGGGCTTTAACGAGAAGGTATAACTCAAATATAAATAAATTTTAATAATGTGCCCCCAAAAACAATGAAAAATTATATAAGGGGTTTTAAAATTGCTGAAAAAAAAAAGGGGGGGCTCCCGCCCTTTTTTTCGCAACCAGACAGACAAACCATGAGTGGGGGGGAAAATAAAGCCCGAGGGGACCATTATTTTTCCCCCCCCCCCGGCTACAAAAACGCCCCCAGACACCCCAGGAAAAAAATCAAATTAATTCCCCCTTTCGGCACTTTCCCGTCTTTCCCAACCCGTAGGGGGCAATGGGGTTTAAAGGGGGTTTAAAACCCCTTGCTATTAAAGGGCCCCAAGCCAGTTAAAATTTTAAGCGTCAATTAGCAACATAATTATTAAACCCAATTTCAGAAAAAAAAAAAAAAACACACACATTTAATTAAAAACTTTTAATGAAAAAAAACACATGTTTTTGACCTCTTTATTTTCGCAAAAAAACCATTTTTAATAAAATAAAAAAAAAAGCAAAATTATTCTCCTATCCCATGCAAAAGTCAGGCCCCCGGGGAAACCTTCAGAAAGGGTTAAAAATTTTCTGCAGGGGGCCGCAGCTAAGCTAGCCCCACATAAACCCCAAATGAAAGTTTTCCCCCCTGCTGCAGGAGGTAAAGGGGGGGGGCACAAACAACACCCGATCCCGCAACAATGCCCCTTTTCAGGGTCGCGTGTATCGCCATGATCGGCTGATTTCCCAAAAAGGCTCAGGGACGAAAATTTTGGGCAGCGACAAAGGGGGTAACATCGCTTAAGGGCCCGCCAATACAAACGCACCAGATCGCTGTGAGTACTTTTTTTTGGCGCAGCAGCGAGCTCACCAGCGAATCGCGTGTGTGACAATCAGCGACGATCAGCCCCCCCCGGGATCGGACGTCGCAGAAATGTAGGACCTTTTTTTGATCGTGGCCCCCCGACGGCACCATGCTGGTGTGAAGCGGAACCACTCCGTGGTAACCAAGGGGCCCGGGTTTCCCCCCCCGGGCCCCCGCAGCGCTTTTGGAAACCCCTTTACCTTAAAAACCAGCTCCCGACAGGGCGCTGGATCCAAATACACAGGGGTTTCTAGGCACAGCCCCCGCCTGGGAAATCGCGTGCCTTGGTTACCAGCGGATCGGGCCCCGCCTGTCACACAGCGATGTGTGCCTGTC
>JARQOD010003287.1:0-66783 GCA_033576555.1 Oophaga sylvatica | reverse complement strand
GGCCCTTGCTTACAGTCATTTTTTCAGCGGTCCCGCAGCACAAAGGATTTCAGGGGACCCTTGCTTACAGTCATTTATTTCAGGGTCCCCGCACCCACAGAGGATTTCAGGGGGGCCCTTGCTTACAGTCATTATTCAGCGTCCCAGCAGCACAGGATTTCAGGAGGGCCTTGCTTACAGTCATTATTCAGCGGTCCCAGCAGCACAGAGGATTTCAGGAGGCCTTGCTTACAGTCATTATTCAGGGTCCCCGCAGCACAGAGGATTTCAGAAGGGCCCTTGCTTCAGTCATTATTCAGCGTCTCCACGCACACAGAGGATTTCAGGGGGGCCCCTTCCTTTTACAGTCATTATTCAGCGGTCCCAGCAGCACAGAGGATTTCAGGGGGGCCCCTTGCTTACAGTCATTATTCAGGGGTCCCCGCAGCACAGAGGATTTCAGGAGGGCCCTTCCTTCAGTCATTATTCAGCGGTCCCCAGCAGCACAGAGGATTTCAGGAGGGCCCTTCTTACAGTCATTATTCAGCGTCCCCGAGCTAGCACAGATGGATTTCAGGAGGGCCCTTGCTTACAGTCATTATTCAGCGGTCCCCAGCAGCACAGAGGATTTCAGGAGGGCCCTTCCTTACAGTCATTTATTCAGCGGTCCCCCAGCAGCACAGAGGATTTCAGGAGGGTCCTTGCTTACAGTCATTATTCAGGGTCCCCAGCAGCACAGATGATTTCAGGAGGGCCCTTGCTTACAGTCATTATTCAGGGGTCCCCCAGCAGCACAGAGGATTTCAGGAGGGCCCTTGCTTACAGTATTATTCAGCGGTCCCCAGCAGCACAGAGGATTTCAGTAGGGCCCTTGCTTACAGTCATTATTTCAGCGTCCCCAGCAGCACAGAGGATTTCAGGAGGGCCCTTGCTTACAGTCATTATTCAGCGGTCCCAGCAGCACAGAGGATTTCAGGAGGGCCCTTGCTTACAGTCATTATTCAGGGTCCCCAGCAGCACAGAGGATTTCAGGAGGGCCCTTCCTTACAGTCATTATTCAGCGGTCCCCAGCAGCACAGAGGATTTCAGGAGGCCCTTGCTTACAGTCATTTTCAGCGGTCTCCAGCAGCACAGAGGATTTCAGGAGGGCCCTTGCTTACAGTCATTATTCAGTCGGTCCCCAGCAGCACAGAGGATTTCAGGAGGGCCCTTGCTTACAGTCATTATTCAGGGGTCCCCCGCAGCACAGAGGATTTCAGGAGGGCCCTTGCTTACAGTCATTATTCAGCGGTCCCAGCAGCACAGAGGATTTCAGGAGGGCCCTTCTTACAGTCATTATTCAGCGGTCCCCAGCAGCACAGAGGATTTCAGGAGGGCCCTTGCTTACAGTCATTATTCAGCGTCCCCAGCAGCACAGAGGATTTCAGGAGGGCCCTTCCTTACAGTCATTATTCAGCGGTCCCCGCAGCACAGAGGATTTCAGGAGGGCCTTTCTTACAGTCATTATTCAGCGGTCCCCAGCAGCACAGAGGATTTCAGGAGGCCCTTCTTACAGTCATTATTCAGCGGTCCCCAGCAGCACAGAGGATTTCAGGAGGGCCTCTACAGTCATTATTCAGGTCCCCAGCACACAGAGGATTTCAGAGGCCCTTCTTACAGTCATTATTCAGGGTCCCGCAGCACAGGGATTTCAGGAGGGCCCTTCTTACAGTCATTATTCAGCGGTCCCGCAGCACAGAGATTTCGAGGCCTTCTTACAGTCATATTCAGCGTCCCAGCAGCACAGAGGATTTCAGGAGGGCCCTTTTACAGTCATTATTCACGTCCCCAGCAGCACAGAGGATTCAGGAGGCCCTTCTTACAGTCATTATTCAGCGTCCCCAGCAGCACAGAGATTCAGGAGGGCCTTCTTACAGTCATTATCAGCGGTCCCCAGCAGCACAGAGATTTCAGGAGGGCCCTTGCTTACAGTCATTATTCAGCGGTCCCGCAGCACAGAGATTTCAGGAGGGCCCTTCTTACAGTCATTATTCAGCGTCCCCAGCAGCACAGAGATTTCAGAGGCCCTTCTTACAGTCATTATTCAGCGGTCCCCAGCAGCACAAGGATTTCAGGAGGGCCTTCTTACATCATTATTCACGGTCCCCGCAGCACAGAGGATTTCAGGGGCCTTCTTACAGTCATTATTCAGCGTCCCAGCAGACAGAGGATTTCAGGAGGCCGCTCATCATATCAGGTCCCAGCAGACAGGATTCGGGCCTTTTTTTTTTCACGTCCGCACAGAGATTCAGGAGGCCTTTTCAGTCATTATCAGGTCCACAGACAGAGATTAGGGGGCCTGTTAGCATTATTCGGCCAACACAGGTTCGAGGCCCTTCTTACAGTCATTTTCAGCGTCCCCACACAGGTTTCAGAGCCTTTACAGTCTTATTCAGCGGTCCAGCAGCACAGAGATTTAGGGCCTCTTACAGTCATTATTCAGCGGTCCAGCAGCACAGGGATTTCAGGGGGCCTTCTTACAGTCATTCAGCGGTCCGCAGCACAGAGGATTTCAGAGGGCCTTCTACAGTCATTATTCAGCGTCCCAGCAGCACAGAGGATTTCAGGAGGGCCTTGCTTACAGTCATTATTCAGCGGTCCAGCAGCACAGAGGATTTCAGGAGGCCTTTTACTCATTATTCACGGTCCGCAGCACGAGGATTTCAGGGGGCCCTTCTTCAGTCATTATCGGTCCCCAGCAGCACAGAGATTTCGAGGGCTTCTTAATCATTATTCAGCGGTCCCCAGCGCACAGAGGATTTCAGGGCCTTTCAGTCATTATTCAGGGTCCCGCAGCACAGAGGATTTCAGAGGGCTTGCTTAGTCATTATTCAGCGGTCCAGCACACAGAGGATTTCAGGAGCTCTACAGTCATATCAGCGGTCCAGCACACAGAGGATTTCAGGAGGGCCTTCTTACAGTCATTATTCAGGTCCAGCAGCACAGAGGTTTCAGAGGCCTCTTCAGCATTATTCAGCGTCCAGCACACAGAGATTTCAGAGGCCTTCTCTCATTATTCGCGGTCCAGCAGCACAGAGATTTCAGAGGCCTCTTACAGTCATTATCAGGGTCCCCGCACAGAGATTTCAGGGGGCCTTCTACAGTCTTATTCACGTCCAGCAGCACAGAGGATTCAGAGGCCTCTTACAGTCATTATTCAGCGGTCCAGCAGCACGAGATTTCAGGAGGGCCTTCTTACAGTCATTATTCAGGTCCAGCAGCACAGGGATTAGAGGCCTTCTTATCATTATTCACGGTCCAGCAGCACAGGATTTCAGGGGCCTTTTACGTCATTATTCAGCGTCCAGCAGCACAGAGATTTAGAGGCCTCTTACAGTCATTATTCAGGGTCCGCAGCACAGAGATTAGGAGGCTTCTTACAGTCATTTTCAGGGTCCAGCAGCCAGGGATTAGAGGCCTTGCTTACAGTCATTATTCAGGGTCCCCCACAGAGGATTTCAGGGGGCCCTTCTTACAGTCATTATTCAGCGTCCGAGCACAGAGGATTTCAGGAGGCCCTTCTTCAGTCATTATCAGCGGTCCCGCAGCACAGAGGATTTCGAGGCTCTTACGTTTATTCAGCGGTCCAGCAGCACAAGATTTCAGAGGCCTTCTTACAGTCATTATTCAGCGGTCCAGCAGCACAGAGGATTTAGGAGGGCTTCATCATTTCAGGGTCCAGCAAGAATTGGGGGCCTGTACAGTATTTCAGGTCCGAGAAGAGGTTTCGGGCTTAGTCTTATTAGCGTCCGCAGCACAGGGATTTCGAGGGCTTCTTACAGTATATTCAGCGGTCCGCGCAGAGTTTAGAGGGCTTTAGTCTTAGCGTCCAGCAGCAAGGGATTTCGGAGGGCCTTTACGTCTATTCGCGGCCGAGGGATTTCAGGGGGCCTCTTAAGTATTATCACGGTCCGAGCAAGAGATTTGGGGCTTCGTCTTATCAGCGCCAGCACAGAGATCAGGGACCACGTCATTTCGCGTCCACAGACAGAGGTTTCGGGCTTTTCAGTCATATTCAGGGTCCGCAGCCAGGATTTCGGGCTTGCTTCAGTATTATTCACGTCCAGCGCACAGAGGATTTAGAGGCCTTTACAGTCATTATTCGGGTCCCCACAGATTTGGGCTCTTCAGTATTATCAGCGTCCGCAGCAGAGACAGAGGCTCTTACGTCTTCGCGGTCGCGAGAGATTCGGGCCTCTTCAGCTTATTCAGTCGGCAAGAGATTCAGGAGGGCTTCTTACAGTCATTATTCGCGTCCGGAAGGGATTTGGGGGCTGTACAGTCTTCAGGGTCCAGCAGACAGAATTCAGGGCCCTCTTCAGTCTATTCAGCGTCCAGCAAGAGGATCGGAGGCCTTCTTAAGTATATCAGGGTCCCGCAGCACAGGGATTTCGAGGGCTTCTTACAGTCTATTCAGCGGCCGCAGACAGGGATTTCAGGGCCTCTACAGTATTTCAGCGGCCCAGCAGACGAGGATTTCAGGAGGCCTTCTTGTCATTATCAGCGGTCCCAGCAGCAAGAGGATTTCAGGAGGCCTTCTTACAGTCATTATTCAGCGGTCCCAGCAGCAGGGATTTAGGAGGGCCTTCTACAGTCATTATTCAGCGTCTCCAGCGACAGAGGATTTCGGGGCCTTTCTTACAGCATTATTCAGCGGTCCCCGAGACAGAGGATTTCAGGAGGACTTTCTTAAGTCATATTCGCGTCCAGCAGCCAGAGGATTTCAGGGGCCCTTCTTACATCATTATTCAGCGGTCCCAGAGCACAGAGATTTCAGGAGGGCGTTGCTTACAGTATTATTAGGTCCCGCAGAAGAGGATTTCAGAGACCCTTTTTCAGTATTATTCGCGGTCCAGAGCACAGAGATTCAGGAGGCCTTCTTACGTCATTATTCGGTCCCAGCAGCAAGGGTTTCAGGAGGACTTCTTCGTCATTATTCGCGGTCCGCAGCAAGATATTAGGAGGACTTCTTACAGTCATTATTCAGCGGTCCAGCAGCCAGGGATTTAGGAGGCCCTTTTTACAGTCTTATTCAGCGGTCCAGCGCACAGTGATTTCAGGGGCCTTTTACAGTCATTATTCAGCGGTCCCCAGCAGCACAGTGATTTCAGGAGGGTCCCTTCTTACAGTCATTATTCAGCGTCCCAGCAGCACAGAGGATTTCAGGAGGGCCCTTCTTACAGTCATTATTCAGCGGTCCCAGCAGCACAGAGGATTTCAGGAGGACCCTTTCTTACAGTCATTATTCAGCGGTCCCCAGCAGCACAGAGGATTTCAGGAGGGTCCTTTCTTACAGCCATTATTCAGCGGTCCCCAGCAGCACAGAGGATTTCAGGAGGGTCCTTTCTTACAGTCATTATTCAGCGGTCCCCATTGCTGATGCACCAGGTGCCGTGTTGCTTCTCCGCGTGATTTTTCTCGCTTTGTCGCCATTTCTGGGGTTTTCTGATGCGGCAGCACAGTCTGTAGGAACGTTACATATATATACATGATACATTGTATCGAGTCCTGACATCGGCTCCCAAACAATGTGCTGATATCAGGGGTCGGGGCGAGGGGCGTAACAAGACCCCAATATAATTCAATTACACCACAACCCAGCAGGAGCCGGACCACCCAACTACTTCTCCCTCAGAATCCTTCCCAGTACAAGCAGCAGTATAACGGGCAGCCCATTGCTCTGTAACATGTGCCCTGTGGGGGCGCTGCAGGGAGAATCAATGCTACAAGCTTCCCCACAGATCGCAGCTCACCTCCGCCGCCCCAAATCCTTATTAAGGGATAAAAGACATTTACCGTGTAACCCCGGGACGATCACTGGGCCGCAGATATGATGTGAGCTGTGGGTGGTGTTGCCTCTTTAAGAATGAGTTCTGGATGATAATAATAGATCCTGCCATGTGATGAGCCTGGGGTCACCAGATCTGGTCTATGCAGAAAGCGGCATTGTATGGTGAAGGATTCTGCAACTGTATCATAGATTTTGTGTAGCGATTCCTCACCGATGTCAAGATCTAGTGTACATGCAGAAACATCCAGTGTAGACAATCCTCTGTGAGCTTCAGTCAGTGTCGACAATCCTCTGTGAGCTTCAGTCAGTGTAGACAATCCTCTGTGAGCTTCAGTCAGTTAGACAATCCTCTGTGAGCTTCAGTCAGTATAGACAATCCTCTGTGAGCTTCAGTTTAGCATCCTCTTGAGTTCTCCATTAGACAAACCTCTGTGAGCTACATCCAGTGTAGACAATCCTCTGTGAGCTTCAGTCAGTGTAGACAATCCTCTGTGAGCTACATCCAGTGTAGACAATCCTCTGTGAGCTTCAGTCAGTTAGACAATCCTCTGTGAGCTCAGTCAGTGTAGACAATCCTCTGTGAGCTTCATCTGTGTAGATAATCCTCTGTGACCTTCATCCAGTATAGACAATCCTCTGTGAGCTTCATCTGTGTAGATAATCCTCTGTGACTTCATCAGTGTGGACAATCCTCTGTGAGCTACATCCAGTGTAGACAATCCTCTGTGACTTCTATCAGTGTAGACAATCCTCTGTGAGCTTCATCAGTGTAGACAATCCTCTGTGAGCTTCATCCTGTGTAGAAATCCTCTGTGACTTCATCCAGTGTAGACAATCCTCTGTGAGCTTCAGTCAGTGTAGACAATCCTCTGATGAGCTTCATCCTGTTAGACAATCCTCTGTGAGCTCCATCCAGTGTAGAAATCCTCTGTGACCTTCATCCTGTGTAGAAATACTCTGTGAGCTCCATCTAGTTAGACAATACTCTGGAGCCTTCATCACTGTGTGACAATCTCTGTGAGCTCATCCAGTGTAGACAATCCTCTGTGAGCTTCATCAGTGTAGATAATCCTCTGTGAGCTTCAGTCATTTGTAGACAATCCTCTGTGAGCTTCATCCAGTTAGACGTCATCTCTGTGAGCTTCATCCTGTGTAGAAATCCTCTGTGAGCTCCATCCAGTGTAGACAATCCTCTTGACCTTCATCCAGTGTGGACAATCCTCTGTGAGCTACATCCAGTTAGACAATACTCTGTGAGCTCATCACTGTGTGGAAATCCTCTGTGAGCTCCATCCAGTGTAGACAATCCTCCTTTGTTGGCATCCTCTGGAGCTAAAGACAATCTCTGTGAGCTACATCCAGGTAGACAATCCTCTGTGAGCTCATCCAGTGTAGACAATCCTCTGTGAGCTCCATCCAGTGTAGACAATCCTCTGTGAGTTACATCCAGTGTAGATAATCCTCTGTGAGCTACATCCAGTGTAGACAATCCTCTGTGAGACTCATCCAGTGTGGACAATCCTCTGTGAGCTCCATCCAGTGTGGACAATTCTCTGTGAGTCTAATCCAGTGTAGACATCTCTATGAGCTACATCAGTGTAGACAATCCTCTGTGAGCTCCATCCAGTTGGAAAACCCTCTGTGAGCTACATCCAGTGTAGACCATCCTCTATGAGCTCATCCATGTAGACGATCCTCTGTGAGCTACATCCATTTTGGACAATCCTCTGTGAGCTACATCCAGTGTAGACATCCTTTGTGAGCTTCATCCAATGTAGACAATCCTCTGTGAGCTCCATCCAGTGTAGACAATCCTCTGTGAGCTACATCAGTGTAGACCATCCTCTGTGAGTTCATCCAATGTAGAAGATCCTCTGTGAGCTCCATCCAATGTAGACAATCCTTATGTGTGTAGCACATCCAGTGTAGAGACAATCCTCTGTGAGCTCCATCCAATGTAGACAATCCTCTGTGAGCTCATCCAGTGTAGACAATCCTCTGTGAGCTCCATCCAGTGTAGACAATCCTCTTGAGCTCCACCCAGTTAGACAATCCTCTGTGAGCTCCACCAGTGTAGACAATCCTCTGTGAGCTCCACCTAGTATAGACAATCCTCTGTGAGCTCCACCCAGTGTAGACAATCCTTTGTGAGCTCCATCCATGTAGACATCCTCTGTGAGCTCCACCATGTAGGCAATCCTCTGTGAGCTCCATCCAATGTAGACATCCTCTGTGAGCTCCATCCAATGTGGGACAATCCTCTGTGAGCTCCATCCATGTTAGACATCCTCTGTGAGTTTCATCCAATGTAGATAATCCTCTGTGAGCTCCACCAGTGTAGACAATCCTCTGTGAGCTCCATCCCAGTGTAGACAATCCTCTTGAGCTCCACCTAGTGTAGACAATCCTCTGTGAGCTCCACCCAGTGTAGACAATCCTCTGTGAGCTCCACCCAGTGTAGACAATCCTCTGTGAGCTCCACCCAGTGTAGACAATTCTCTGTGAGCTCCACCCAGTGTAGACAATCCTCTTTGAGCTCCACCTAGTGTAGACAATCCTCTGTGAGCTCCACCCAGTGTAGACAATCCTCTTTGAGCTCCACCTAGTATAGACAATCCTTTGTGAGCTCCACCTAGTGTAGACAATCCTCTTTGAGCTCCACCTAGTATAGACAATCCTCTGTGAGCTCCACCCAGTGTAGACAATCCTCTGTGAGCTCCACCCAGTGTAGACGATCCTCTGTGAGCTCCACCCAGTATAGACAATCCTCTGTGAGCTCCACCCAGTGTAGACAATCCTCTGTGAGCTCCACCAGTGTAGACAATCCTCTTTGAGCTCCACCCAGTATAGACAATCCTTTGTGAGCTCCATCCAGTGTAGACAATCCTCTGTGAGCTCCACCTAGTGTAGACAATCCTCTGTGAGCTCCACCCAGTGTAGACAATCCTCTGTGAGCTCCATCCAGTGTAGACGATCCTCACGTATTGTCCTGTTGAGCTGTGGATACAATCAGTGAATTGCTCATGTAACAACTTATAAAGCTTTTCCTGGAACGAGACGGATCGCCGACCCCTGAATGTAAATTAGATTTCCAGTTCGCTGACAGCAAGACGAGATATTGAAGATGGTGAGAAAATATCCTGCGGCGATCACTTCATTCCTATCAGGCGGCGTTCACACAAGATTATTAATATTTTTAGATTAAATTCATGTTCAGTTGGTAAAATCTCGGATGTTCTACGGTTGATCTGGGCGGGATACTTTTTTTTGGGCACTCATAGACTTGAATAGATGAGTCTCCCCCAAACTACAGAGAACACTGGGGCGCGTTGCGATTTTTCTCATGTGAGCAGCTGTCTGGGTGATGTCAGCTCTGGGGGCCTTGTTGGGGTGAGTGTGATTCCGGGGGGTCGTTGTGTCGCTGGCCCCGATTGCCGCCGTTATGTAGTAAGTAAATGATGTGCACAATGTTAAGTCAATAGTTGGTGCTGGCTGAACCAAGAAACCAATATAGTAGAGAAAAACAGCCGCACTCAATGTTGATTGTGAAGCAAAATAAGTTCCATTTTATTACATCAAAATTATGCAGTGTGTGCAGCCACTGAACGGAACGCTCCTATTTGTTTCTAAATACAGTGAGGTTTTGAGAAAGACCATACGGTCGAAACGTTAACCCCAACTTCTCTTATCCGTTCACACCACACAGGCTGTGGCTCTTGTATATAATTTTGATGTAATAAAATGGAACTTATTTTGCTTCACAATCAACATTGAGTGCGGCTGTTTTTCTCTACTATATTGCCGCCGTTATGTGACATTATTCGGTCACCAGGACTGATGAGGATTGGGGAATCCCTGGGATTACGGCGCTTTGTTGGGCTCCTCCTCGTGAGCGCGGTTTTGGCGTTTCGCTCGGGCTCTTCCTTTGTTGGGCTCCTCCTCGTGAGCGCGGTTTGGCGTTTCGCTCGGGCTCTTCCTTTGTTGGGCTCCTCCTCGTGAGCGCGGTTTGGCGTTTCGCTCGGGCTCTTCCTTTGTTGGGCTCCTCCTTGTGAGTGCGGTTTGGCGTTTCGCTCGGGCTCTTCCTTTGCAGAGGCTTGGTTAGGTCAGACACCCCGGGATGTGACCTGCGTCTGGCCGCAGAAGCCGCGCTCATACATCAGTTTCCTTGTGTTCATTGTTGGGAGTTATTAATCCAACATGGGCTTTGAATTAATCAGACGGCGGCGGCGGTGCGCTTTTCCGCTGCTGTCTGTTTTAATTAAGGTGGAATGATAATAGGCCCCGTCCTGATTACAGCACTCAGCCCCGGCGCACGCTGCAGGACCAACAGGCTCAACAAACACAAGCAGATTACCACTGCCTCCACTTTCATTGTTTTCTTCCTTTAGGTAAAGGACCAGGAATGAACTGTCTAATTCCAGGAGGAATGGTTCACATTTACCCCCGGGTGCTGAGGGGGACTTGATTGGGTGAAGACGATAGAGAAAAAGCGGGGGAATGACTGATGTCAGACACATCCGGCCTCATCAGAAGCAGAAAACTAGAAAAAACAATGTTACCAAAATATCAAATCTCACAAATGACAAAATCATCATGTAGCGGTAAAAAGAGAAAAAGTGACAACATGGAGTATAGGAGAAAGGACGTATTAATGGTACTAGTAATAGGAGTGGGGATGGTGAGGGAGTAGTAACAGAAATAGTGGTAGAAGTGACAGGACTAGCAGCAGTGGTACTTCTCATACTGCCTGTAGTAATGGTAGAAGTGACAGGACTAGCAGCAGTGGTACTTCTCATACTGCCTGTAGTAATGATAGAAGTGACAGGACTAGCAGCAGTGGTACTTCTCATACTGCCTGTAGTAATGATAGAAGTGACAGGACTAGCAGCAGTGGTACTTCTCATACTGCCTGTAGTAATGGTAGAAGTGACAGGACTAGCAGCAGTGGTACTTCTCATACTGCCTGTAGTAATGGTAGAAGTGACAGGACTAGCAGCAGTGGTATTCTCATACTGCCTGTAGTAATGGTAGAAGTGATAGGACTAGCAGCAGTGGTACTTCTCATACTGCCTGTAGTAATGATAGAAGTGACAGGACTAGCAGCAGTGGTACTTCTCATACTGCCTGTAGTAATGATAGAAGTGACAGGACTAGCAGCAGTGGTACTTCTCATACTGCCTGTAGTAATGGTAGTAGTGACAGGACTAGCAGCAGTGGTACTTCTCATACTGCCTGTAGTAATGGTAGTAGTGACAGGACTAGCAGCAGTGGTTCTTCTCATACTGCCTGTAGTAATGGTAGAAGTGACAGGAATAGCAGCAGTGGTACTTCTCATACTGCCTGTAGTAATGGTAGAAGTGACAGGACTAGCAGCAGTGGTACTTCTCATACTGCCTGTAGTAATGGTTGTAGTGACAGAACTAGCAGCAGTGGTACTTCTCATACTGCCTGTAGTAATGATAGAAGTGACAGGACTAGCAGCAGTGGTACTTCTCATACTGCCTGTAGTAATGGTAGTAGTGACAGGACTAGCAGCAGTGGTACTTCTCATACTGCCTGTAGTAATGATAGAAGTGACAGGACTAGCAGCAGTGGTACTTCTCATACTGCCTGTAGTAATGATAGAAGTGACAGGACTAGCAGCAGTGGTACTTCTCATACTGCCTGTAGTAATGATAGAAGTGACAGGACTAGCAGCAGTGGTACTTCTCATACTGCCTGTAGTAATGGTAGAGTGATAGGACTAGCAGCAGTGGTACTTCTCATACTGCCTGTAGTAATGGTAGTAGTGATAGGACTAGCAGCAGTGGTACTTCTCATACTGCCTGTAGTAATGGTAGTAGTGACAGGACTAGCAGCAGTGGTACTTCTCATACTGCCTGTAGTAATGGTAGAAGTGACAGGACTAGCAGCAGTGGTACTTCTCATACTGCCTGTAGTAATGGTAGAAGTGATAGGACTAGCAGCAGTGGTACTTCTCATACTGCCTGTAGTAATGGTAGTAGTGATAGGACTAGCAGCAGTGGTACTTCTCATACTGCCTGTAGTAATGGTAGTAGTGATAGGACTAGCAGCAGTGGTACTTCTCATACTGCCTGTAGTAATGGTAGTAGTGATAGGACTAGCAGCAGTGGTACTTCTCATACTGCCTGTAGTAATGGTAGTAGTGACAGGACTAGCAGCAGTGGTACTTCTCATACTGCCTGTAGTAATGGTAGTAGTGACAGGACTAGCAGCAGTGATACTTCTCATACTGCCTGTAGTAATGGTAGTAGTGACAGGACTAGCAGCAGTGGTACTTCTCATACTGCCTGTAGTAATGGTAGTAAATGACAGGATAGCAGCAGTGGTACTTCTCATACTGCCTGTAGTAATGGTAGAAGTGACAGGACTAGCAGCAAGTGGTACTTCTCATACTGCCTGTAGTAATGGTATAGTGACAGGACTAGCAGCAGTTGGTACTTCTCATACTGCCTGTAGTAATGGTAGTAGTGACAGGACTAGCAGCAGTGGTACTTCTCATACTGCCTGTAGTAATGGTAGTAGTGACAGGACTAGCAGCAGTGGTACTTCTCATACTGCCTGTAGTAATGGTAGTAGTGACAGGACTAGCAGCAGTGGTACTTCTCATACTGCCTGTAGTAATGATAGAAGTGACTGGACTAGCAGCAGTGTACTTCTCATACTGCCTGTAGTAATGATAGAAGTGACAGGAATAGCAGCAGTGGTACTTCTCATACTGCCTGTAGTAATGGTAGAAGTGACAGGACTAGCAGAAGTGGTACTTCTCATACTGCCTGTAGTAATGGTAAAGTGACAGGACTAGCAGCAGTTGTACTTCTCATACTGCCTGTAGTAATGGTAGTAGTGACAGGACTAGCAGCAGTGGTACTTCTCATACTGCCTGTAGTAATGATAGAAGTGACAGGACTAGCAGCAGTGGTACTTCTCATACTGCCTGTAGTAATGGTAGAAGTGACAGGACTAGCAGAAGTGGTACTTCTCATACTGCCTGTAGTAATGGTAGTAGTGACAGGACTAGCAGCAGTGGTTCTTCTCATACTGCCTGTAGTAATGGTAGTAGTGACAGGACTAGCAGCAGTGGTACTTCTCATACTGCCTGTAGTAATGGTAGTAGTGACAGGACTAGCAGCAGTGGTACTTCTCATACTGCCTGTAGTAATGGTAGAAGTGACAGGACTAGCAGCAGTGGTACTTCTCATACTGCCTGTAGTAATGGTAGAAGTGACAGGACTAGCAGCAGTGGTACTTCTCATACTGCCAGTAGTAATGGTAGTAGTGACAGGACTAGCAGCAGTGGTACTTCTCATACTGCCTGTAGTAATGGTAGAAGTGACAGGACTAGCAGCAGTGGTACTTCTCATACTGCCTGTAGTAATGATAGAAGTGACAGGACTAGCAGCAGTGGTACTTCTCATACTGCCTGTAGTAATGGTAGTAGTGACAGGACTAGCAGCAGTGGTACTTCTCATACTGCCTGTAGTAATGGTAGTAGTGACAGGACTAGCAGCAGTGGTACTTCTCATACTGCCTGTAGTAATGGTAGAAGTGACAGGACTAGCAGCAGTGGTACTTCTCATACTGCCTGTAGTAATGGTAGAAGTGACAGGACTAGCAGCAGTGGTACTTCTCATACTGCCAGTAGTAATGGTAGTAGTGACAGGACTAGCAGCAGTGGTACTTCTCATACTGCCTGTAGTAATGGTAGAAGTGACAGGACTAGCAGCAGTGGTACTTCTCATACTGCCTGTAGTAATGATAGAAGTGACAGGACTAGCAGCAGCAGTGTACTTCTCATACTGCCTGTATAATGTAGATGCAGATAGCAGCATGGTACTTCTCATAGCTGTAGTAATGTGAGTGCGCTAGCAGCAGTGGTACTTCCATACTGCTGTTATGGAGAGTGACAGGACTCAGCAGTGGTATCTCATACTGCCTTAGTAATGGTAGAGTGACAGGATGCACAGTGACTTCTCTACTGCGTTAATGTAGAGTGCAGACTAGCAGCAGGGTATTCTATACTGCCTTAGTAAGTAGAGTACAGGACTAGCCAGTGACTTCTCATACTGCCGTATAATGAGAGTGACAGACTAGCAGCAGGATCCATACGCCTTGAATGTAGAAGTGACGGACTAGCAGCAGTGGTACTTCTCATACTGCCTGTAGTAATGGTAGAAGTGACAGACTAGCGCATGGTACTTCTCATACTGCCTGTAGTAATGTAGAGTGACAGGACTACAGCAGTGGTACTTCTCATACTGCCTGTAGTAATGTAGAGTGACAGATAGCAGCAGTACTTCAACTGCTGTAGTAATGGTAGTAGTGACAGACTAGCAGCATGGTACTTCTCATACTGCCTGTAGTAATGTAGAGTGACAGACTAGCAGCAGTGTACTTCTCATACGCCTGTAGTAATGGTAGAGTGACAGGACTAGCAGCAGTGTACTTCTCATACTGCCTGTAGTAATGTAGAGTGAAGGACTAGCAGCAGGTACTTCTCATACTGCCTGTAGTAGTAGAAGTGACAGACTAGCAGCAGTGGTACTTCTCATACTGCCTGTAGTAATGGTAGTAGTGACAGGACTAGCAGCAGTGGTACTTCTCATACTGCCTGTAGTAATGGTAGTAGTGTAGGACTAGCAGCAGTGTACTTCTCATACTGCCTTAGTAATGGTAGAGTGACAGACTAGCGCAGTGGTACTTCTATACTGCCTGTAGTAATGGTAGAGTACAGGACTAGCAGCATGGTATTTCATACGCCTGTATAATGTAGTAGTGACAGGACTAGCAGCATGGTACTTCCATACTGCCTGTAGTAATGTAGAGTGACAGGACTAGCAGCAGGGTACTTTCATACTGCCTGTAGTAATGTAGAATGACGGATGCACGTGTACTTCTCATACTGCCTGTAGTAATGGTAGAAGTGACAGGACTAGCAGCAGTGTACTCTCATACTGCCTGTAGTAATGGTGAGTGACAGGACTAGCAGCATGTATTCTCATACTGCCTGTATAATGGTGAGTGACAGGACTACAGCTGGTATTTCATACTGCCTGTAGTAATGGTAGATGACAGGACTAGCAGCAGTGGTACTTCTCATACTGCCTGTAGTAATGGTAGTATGACAGGCTAGCAGCAGTGGTATTTCATACTGCCTGTAGTAATGTAGTAGTGACAGGACTAGCAGCAGTGGTACTTCTCATACTGCTGTAGTAATGGTAGTAGTGACAGGACTAGCAGCAGTGGTACTTCTCATACTGCCTGTAGTAATGGTAGTAGTGACAGGACTAGCAGCAGTGGGTACTTCTCATACTGCCTGTAGTAATGGTAGAGTGACAGGACTAGCAGCAGTGGTACTCTCATACTGCCTGTAGTAATGGTAGAAGTGACAGGACTAGCAGCAGTGGTACTTCTCATACTGCCTGTAGTAATGGTAGAAGTGACAGGAGGCAGCAGCAGTGGTACTTCTCATACTGCTGTAGTAATGGTAGAGTGACAGGACTAGCAGCAGTGGTACTTCTCATACTGCCTGTAGTAATGGTAGTAGTGACAGGACTAGCAGCAGTGGTACTTCTCATACTGCCTGTAGTAATGGTAGTAGTGACAGGACTAGCAGCAGTGGTACTTCTCATACTGCCTGTAGTAATGGTAGTAGTGACAGGACTAGCAGCAGTGGTACTTCTCATACTGCCTGTAGTAATGGTAGTAGTGACAGGACTAGCAGCAGTGGTACTTCTCATACTGCCTGTAGTAATGGTAGAAGTGAAGGACTAGCAGCAGTGGTACTTCTCATACTGCCTGTAGTAATGGTAGTTGACAGAGTAATGTAAAGTGACAGGACTAGCAGCAGTGGTACTTCTCATACTGCCTGTAGTAATGGTAGAAGTGACAGGACTAGCAGCAGTGGTACTTCTCATACTGCCTGTAGTAATGGTAGAGTGACAGGATAGCAGCAGTGGTACTTCTCATACTGCCTGTAGTAATGTATAGATGACGGACTAGCAGCAGTGGTACTTCTCATACTGCCTGTAGTAATGGTAGTAGTGACAGGACTAGCAGCAGTGGTCTTCTCATACTGCCTGTAGTAATGGTAGTAGTGACAGGACTAGCAGCAGTGTACTTCTCATACTGCCTGTAGTAATGGTAGTAGTGACAGGACTAGCAGCAGTGGTACTTCTCATACTGCCTGTAGTAATGGTAGAAGTGACAGGACTAGCAGCAGTGGTACTTCTCATACTGCCTGTAGTAATGGTAGTAGTGACAGGACTAGCAGCAGTGGTACTTCTCATACTGCCTGTAGTAATGGTAGTGGACAGGACTAGCAGCAGTGGTACTTCTCATACTGCCTGTAGTAATGGTAGTAGTGACAGGACTAGCAGCAGTGGTACTTCTCATACTGCCTGTAGTAATGATAGAAGTGACAGGACTAGCAGCAGTGGTACTTCTCATACTGCCTGTAGTAATGGTAGAAGTGACAGGACTAGCAGCAGTGGTACTTCTCATACTGCCTGTAGTAATGGTAGTAGTGACAGACTAGCAGCAGTGTACTTCTCATACTGCCTGTAGTAATGGTAGAGTGACAGGACTAGCAGCAGTGGTACTTCTCATACTGCCTGTAGTAATGGTAGAGTGACAGGACTAGCAGCAGTGGTACTTCTCATACTGCCTGTAGTAATGGTAGAGTGACAGGACTAGCAGCAGTGGTACTTCTCATACTGCCTGTAGTAATGGTAGTAGTGACAGGACTAGCAGCAGTGGTACTTCTCATACTGCCTGTAGTAATGTAGAAGTGACAGGACTAGCAGCAGTGGTACTTCTCATACTGCCTGTAGTAATGGTAGAGTGACAGGACTAGCAGCAGTGGTACTTCTCATACTGCCTGTAGTAAGGTAGAGTGACAGGACTAGCAGCAGTGGTACTTCTCATACTGCCTGTAGTAATGGTAGAAGTGACAGGACTAGCAGCAGTGGTACTTCTCATACTGCCTGTAGTAATGGTAGAAGTGACAGGACTAGCAGCAGTGGTACTTCTCATACTGCCTGTAGTAATGGTAGAGTGACAGGACTAGCAGCAGTGGTACTTCTCATACTGCCTGTAGTAATGTAGTAGTGACAGGACTAGCAGCAGTGGTACTTCTCATACTGCCTGTAGTAATGGTAGAAGTGACAGGACTAGCAGCAGTGGTACTTCTCTACTGCCTGTAGTAATGGTAGAAGTGACAGGACTAGCAGCAGTGGTACTTCTCATACTGCCTGTAGTAATGTAGAAGTGACAGGACTAGCAGCAGTGGTACTTCTCATACTGCCTGTAGTAATGGTAGATGAAGATGCGCAGGGTACTTCATACGCTGTGAATGTAGAGTGACGAAGCAGCAGGGTACTTCTCATCTGCCTGTAGTAATGGTAGAAGTGACAGACAGCAGTGTACTTCTCATACTGCCTGTAGTAATGTAGAGTGAAGACAGCAGCATGTACTCTCAACTGCCTGTAGTAATGGTAATGACAGGATAGCCAGGGTACTTCTCACGCCTTAGTAATGAGAAGTGAAGGACTACCAGGGTACTCTATACTGCCTGTAGTAGGTAGAGTGACGACTAGCAGTGTACTTCTCATACTGCCTGTAGTAATGTAGTGAAGGACTAGCAGCAGTGTACTTCTCAACTGCCTGTATAATGTAGAGTGACGGATACAGCATGGTACTTCTCATACTGCTGTAGTAATGGTAGAGTGACAGGATAGCACAGTGGTACTTCTATACTGCCTGTAGTATGTAGAGTGACAGACTAGCCATGTACTTCTCTACGCTGTATAATGTAGAATGACAGAAGCAGCAGTGGTACTTCTCATACGCTGTAGTAATGGAGAGTGACAGACTAGCAGCAGGTACTTATACTGCTTAGTAATGGTAGAGTGACAGACTAGCAGCAGGTATTCTCTACGCCGTAGTATGTAGAAGTGACAGACTAGCAGCAGTGGTACTTCTCATACTGCCTGTAGTAATGTAGAAGTGACAGGACTAGCAGCAGTGGTACTCTCATACTGCCTGTAGTAATGTAGATGACAGACTAGCAGCGGGTATTTCATACTGCCTGTAGTAATGTAGAGTGACAGGACTAGCAGCAGTGGTACTTCTCATACTGCCTGTAGTAATGGTAGAGTGACAGACTAGCAGCAGTGTACTTCTCATACTGCCTGTAGTAATGTAGAAGTGACAGGACTAGCACATGGACTTCTCATAGCCGTAGTAATGGTAGTGACAGACTAGCAGCAGTGGTACTTCTATACTGCCTGTGTAATGGTAGAGTGACAGACTAGCAGCAGTGGTACTTCTCATACGCCTGTAGTAATGGTATAGTGCAGGACACAGCATGGTACTTCTCATACTGCCTGTAGTAATGGTAGAGTGAAGACTAGCAGCATGGTACTTCTCATACTGCCTGTAGTAATGGTAGTATGACAGGATAGCAGCAGTGGTACTTCTCATACTGCCTGTAGTAATGGTAGAAGTGACAGGACTAGCAGCAGTGGTACTTCTCATACTGCCTGTAGTAATGGTAGAAGTGACAGGACTAGCAGCAGTGGTACTTCTCATACTGCCTGTAGTAATGGTAGTAGTGACAGGACTAGCAGCAGTGGTACTTCTCATACTGCCTGTAGTAATGGTAGTAGTGACAGGACTAGCAGCAGTGGTACTTCTCATACTGCCTGTAGTAATGTAGAAGTGACAGGACTAGCAGCAGTGGTACTTCTCATACTGCCTGTAGTAATGATAGAAGTGACAGGACTAGCAGCAGTGGTACTTCTCATACTGCCTGTAGTAATGGTAGTAGTGACAGGACTAGCAGCAGTGTACTTCTCATACTGCCTGTAGTAATGGTAAAGTGACAGGACTAGCAGCAGTGGTACTTCTCATACTGCCTGTAGTAATGGTAGAAGTGACAGGACTAGCAGCAGTGGTACTTCTCATACTGCCTGTAGTAATGGTAGTAGTGACAGGACTAGCAGCAGTGTACTTATAGCCTGTAGTAGGAATGAAGACTCCATGGTACTTCATACTGCCGTAGTAATGTAGAAGTGACAGGACTAGCAGCAGTGGTACTTCCATACTGCCTGGTAATGGTAAAGTGACAGACTAGCAATGGTACTTCTCATACTGCCTGTATAAGAGAGTGACAGACTAGCAGCAGTGGTACTTCTCATACTGCCTGTAGTAATGGTAGAGGACAGGACTAGCAGCAGTGGTACTTCTCATACTGCGTAGTAATGTAGTATGACAGACTAGCACAGTGTACTTCTCATACTGCCTTAGTAGTAAGTGACAGACTAGCGCAGTGGACTTCTCATACTGCCTGTAGTAATGTAGAAGTGACAGACTAGCACATGTACTTCTCATACTGCTGAGTAATGTAGAAGTGACAGGACTAGCAGCAGTGGTACTTCTCATACTGCCTGTATAATGTAGAGTGACAGGATAGCAGCATGGTACTTCTCATACTGCCTGTAGTAATGTAAAGTGACAGGACTAGCAGCAGTGGTACTTCTCATACTGCCTGTAGTAATGGTAGAATGACGGACTAGCAGCATGTACTCTCATACTGCCTGTAGTAATGAGAAGTGACAGACTAGCAGCAGTGACTTCTCATACTGCCGTAGTAATGTAGAGTGACAGGACTAGCAGCAGTGTACTTCTCAACTGCTGTATAATGTAGAATGACAGGACTACAGCAGTGGTACTCTCATACTGCCTGTAGTAATGTAGAAGTGACAGGACTACAGCAGTGTACTTCTCATACTGCCTTAGTAATGGTAGAAGTGACAGGACTAGCAGCAGTGGTACTTCTCATACTGCCTTAGTAATGGTAGAAGTGACGGACTAGCAGCAGTGGTACTTCTCATACTGCCTGTAGTAATGGTAGAGTGACAGGACTAGCGCAGTGGTACTTCTCAACGCCTGTAGTAATGAGAAGGACAGACTAGCAGCAGTGGTACTTCTCAACTGCCTGTAGTAATGGTAGAGTGACAGGACTACAGCAGTGGTACTTCTCATACTGCCTGTAGTAATGGTAGAAGTGAAGGACTACAGCAGTGGTACTTCTCATACTGCCTGTAGTAATGGTAGAAGTGACGGGGGGGGGGGGGGGGGGGGGGGGGGGGGGGGGGGGGGGGGGGGGGGGGGGGGGGGGGGGGGGGGGGGGGGGGGGGGGGGGGGGGGGGGGGGGGGGGGGGGGGGGGGGGGGGGGGGGGGGGGGGGGGGGGGGGGGGGGGGGGGGGGGGGGGGGGGGGGGGGGGGGGGGGGGGGGGGGGGGGGGGGGGGGGGGGGGGGGGGGGGGGGGGGGGGGGGGGGGGGGGGGGGGGGGGGGGGGGGGGGGGGGGGGGGGGGGGGGGGGGGGGGGGGGGGGGGGGGGGGGGGGGGGGGGGGGGGGGGGGGGGGGGGGGGGGGGGGGGGGGGGGGGGGGGGGGGGGGGGGGGGGGGGGGGGGGGGGGGGGGGGGGGGGGGGGGGGGGGGGGGGGGGGGGGGGGGGGGGGGGGGGGGGGGGGGGGGGGGGGGGGGGGGGGGGGGGGGGGGGGGGGGGGGGGGGGGGGGGGGGGGGGGGGGGGGGGGGGGGGGGGGGGGGGGGGGGGGGGGGGGGGGGGGGGGGGGGGGGGGGGGGGGGGGGGGGGGGGGGGGGGGGGGTTTTTTTTTTTTTTTTTTTTTTTTTTTTTTTTTTTTTTTTTTTTTTTTTTTTTTTTTTTTTTTTTTTTTTTTTTTTTTTTTTTTTTTTTTTTTTTTTTTTTTTTTTTTTTTTTTTTTTTTTTTTTTTTTTTTTTTTTTTTTTTTTTTTTTTTTTTTTTTTTTTTTTTTTTTTTTTTTTTTTTTTTTTTTTTTTTTTTTTTTTTTTTTTTTTTTTTTTTTTTTTTTTTTTTTTTTTTTTTTTTTTTTTTTTTTTTTTTTTTTTTTTTTTTTTTTTTTTTTTTTTTTTTTTTTTTTTTTTTTTTTTTTTTTTTTTTTTTTTTTTTTTTTTTTTTTTTTTTTTTTTTTTTTTTTTTTTTTTTTTTTTTTTTTTTTTTTTTTTTTTTTTTTTTTTTTTTTTTTTTTTTTTTTTTTTTTTTTTTTTTTTTTTTTTTTTTTTTTTTTTTTTTTTTTTTTTTTTTTTTTTTTTTTTTTTTTTTTTTTTTTTTTTTTTTTTTTTTTTTTTTTTTTTTTTTTTTTTTTTTTTTTTTTTTTTTTTTTTTTTTTTTTTTTTTTTTTTTTTTTTTTTTTTTTTTTTATTCTATGTAGTATGGACGTCAGCTCATTCTGATGAGATGCGACGCGTATTTCCTGCTGTATAGAGTATAGGTGACTCATGCTTAAGTAATGAAGGACACCAGATTCTCTCTTGTATGTGGTAAGACCGTATTTTAGTGTAAGATGGAAGGCAGGTATTTCATCTCTGTATGGTATGTCAGACAGCGGACTTCATATGCCTGTAGGTATTAGATGCAGGATGATGTTACTCTACTCTAGAATGTATATCATACGCCGTAGTATCGCGAGATGGTATTAGGATAGAGAGTGATTCACTGGTAATTAATGCGATA
The DNA here is from genome assembly GCA_033576555.1 of Oophaga sylvatica. Classification (NCBI taxonomy): domain Eukaryota; kingdom Metazoa; phylum Chordata; class Amphibia; order Anura; family Dendrobatidae; genus Oophaga; species Oophaga sylvatica. The sequence continues at coordinate 45,393 of JARQOD010003287.1, read as the reverse complement.
TGGTATCATACTCGAGTATTTAATGCGATGGAGTGTCTGCTACCTGGTAATTAATACAGGCTAGAATGTACTTCAACGCTGTGTAATGTAAGTGCGGAAGCGTGGTACTTCTCAAGTGCTGTATGTGTAGTTAGACTAGCAGAGTTCATCTAACGTGTATGTCAATAGCGTTGATATAGCGTAGATATGAAGTGCTAATAATGCTTGTATTATACGGAAGGATGTATACAGTAGCAATGTGGTATCCAGACTGCCAGTATTTATACTGCGTAGTAGTAGTGGTATTTACGCAGAGATGGTACTTCTCAACTGCCTGTTATGGTTATATGCCGTAGAGAGGGATTCACAGTGTATATGTATCCTGAAGTAGAGTGGGACTTCAGTACTGCCTATAATGGTAGTGAGGAGCGTGACTTTATACTGCCTGTAGAAAGGGTTAAAAAGTGACGGACTAGCGCAGGGTACTTCTTATGCCTGTAAAAGGGTAGAAGTAAGGGACACCAGTGGTATTTCTCATACCCCCTGTGTAAGGGTGAGTGACGGACTAGCAGCAGGGGTACTTCTCTACCCCTGTAGTAATGGTATGTGACGGACTACGCAGTGGTACTTCAAATATGCCTGTAGTAATGGTATAGTGACGGACTAGCAGCAGTGGTACTTCCATACTCCTGTAGTAATGGTAGAAGTGAAGGACTAGCAGCAGTGGAAATTTTCTACGCCTGTAGTAATGGAAAGAAGTGACAGGCTAGCAGCAGTGGTACTTTCTTATGCCTGTAGTAAGGGTAGAGTGAAGGACTAGCAGCAGGGTACTTCTCATATGCCTGTAGTAATGGTAGTAGTGACAGGACTAGCAGCAGTGGTACTTTCATATGCCTGTAGTAATGTGAAGTGAAGGACTAGCAGCAGTGGTTTCTTTCATACTGCCTGTAGTAATGGTAGTAGTGACAGGACTAGCAGAGTGGTACTTCTCTATCCCTTTAGTAATGTTAGAAAGTGACAGGACTAGCAGAGTGGTACTTCTATACTGCCTGAGTAATGGTAGTAGTGAAGGACTGCAGCAGTGGTATTCTCATACTGCTGTAGAAAGTAATGTGACAGGACTAGCAGCAGTGGTATTCTATACTGCTGTAGTAATGGTAGTAGTGACAGGACTAGCAGCAGTGGTACTTCTCATACTGCCTGTAGTAATGGTAGTAGTGAAGGACTAGCGCAGTGGTACTTTCATACTGCCTGTAGAAATGGTAGTAGGGGACAGGACTAGCAGCAGTGGTACTTCTCATACTGCCTGTAAAATGGAGAAGTGACAGGATTAGCAGCAGTGGTTTTTCATACTCCCTGTAGTAATGGTAGAAGTGACAGGACTCGCAGGGTACTTCTCATACTGCCTGTAGTAATGGTAGAAGTGCAGGACTAGCAGCAGTGGTTACTTCTCATACTGCCTGTAGATGGTAGAAGTGACAGGACTAGCAGCAGTGGTACTTCTCATATGCCTGTAGTAATAGTAGTAGTGACGGACTAGCAGCAGTGGTATTCTCATATGCCTGTGTAATGGTAGTAGTGACAGGACTAGCACAGGGTACTTCTCATTTTGCCGTAGTAATGGGTAGAAAGTGACGGAACTAGCAGTAGTGGTCTTCTAATAATGCCTGTGTAATGTAGTGTGACAGGACTAGCGCAGTGGTACTTTCATACTGCTTTTAGTAAGGGTTTAGAAGTGACAGGACTAGCAGCAGTGGTATTCTCTATGCCTGTTAGTTTGTAGGTAGGACGGACTAGCAGCAGTGGTATTCTCATATGCCGTGTAATGGTAGAAGTGACAGGACTAGCAGGCGGTATTCTCATACTGCTGTAGTAAGGGTAGAAGTGACAGGATAGCAGCAGGGGGTACTTCTATACTGCCTGTAGTAATGTAGAGTGACAGGACTAGCGCAGTGGTACTTTCATATGCCTGTAGTAATGGTAGAGTGACAGGATTAGCAGGTGGTACTTCTCTACGCCGTAGTAATGGTAGAAGTGACGGGGACTAGCAGAGTGGTACTTCTAAATACTGCCTGTAGTAATGGTAGAGTGACAGGACTAGCAGCAGTGGTACTTCTCATACTGCCTGTAGTAATGTAGAGTGACAGGACTAGCAGCAGTGGTACTTCTCATACTGCCTGTAGTAATGGATAGTGACAGGACTAGCACAGTGGTACTTCTCATACTGCCGTAGTAATGGTAGAGTGACAGGACTAGCAGCAGTGGTACTTCTAATACTGCCTGTAGTAATGATAGAGTGACAGGACTAGCAGCAGTGGTACTTCTCATACTGCCTGTAGTAATGGTAATAGTGACAGGACTAGCAGCAGTGGTACTTCTAATACTGCCTGTAGTAATGGTAGTAGTGACAGGACTAGCAGCAGTGGTACTTCTCATACTGCCTGTAGTAATGGTAGAGTGATCAGGACTAGCAGCAGTGGTACTTCTCTTACGCCTGTAGTAATGATAGAAGTGACAGGACTAGCAGCAGTGGTACTTTCTTACCGCCTGTATTAATGGTAGTAGTGACAGGACTAGCAGCAGTGGTACTTCTCATACTGCCTGTAGTAATGGTAGTAGTGACAGGACTAGCAGCAGTGGTACTTCTCATACTGCCTGTATTAATGGTAGAAGTGACAGGACTAGCAGCAGTGTACTTCTCATACTGCCTGTAGTAATGGTAGAAGTGACAGGACTAGCTGCAGTGGTACTTCTCATACTGCCTGTAGTAATGGTAGTAGTGACAGGACTAGCAGCAGTGGTACTTTCATACCGCCGTAGTAATGGTAGTAGTGACAGGACTAGCAGCAGTGGTACTTCTCATTACGCCTGTAGTAATGGTAGAAGTGACAGGACTAGCAGCAGTGGTACTTCTCATACTGCCTGTAGTAATGGTAGAAGTGACAGGACTAGCGCAGTGGTACTTCTCATACTGCCTGTAGTAATGGTAGTGGTGACAGGACTAGCAGCAGTGGTACTTCTCATACTGCCTGTAGTAATGGTAAAGTGACAGGACTAGCGGCAGTGGTATATTCATTAGCATAGTAATGATAGTAATTGTAACACAGCATGTTAGTGGTGAATGTATAGTAAGTACTGACATAAGGCGGGTGGTTAGCTTGTAGTAGTATGTATAATAGTAGTGATTGAGATGTACTACATAGTAGCATGTAAATGTAGTAGAAGTAGTAATAGTATTAGTTACTAATTAGTAATATTAGCAATGGTAGTAACAGTTGTGGTAACACTGATAATAGTCATGTAATAGCAACATTAGCAGTGTAGTAATAGTACTAGCAATGATAGTAATGGTGGCTCCATTGTAGTTGTAACAGTAGGAGTGATAATAGAAGTAGAGGTGATAGTAATAGCAGTGATAGTAGTACTATAATCATTAATAGCATTTTATTGATAGTAATTGTACTAAATATATTAATGATAATAATGAGTAATGGTGGTTTTAACATTGTGGTAGTAAAGTAGTAGTGGTAGTAATAGTAGTATTAATAGTAGTTGAAGTAGTAGCTGTCAGGAAAATATGAGATATTTCCTAATATCCTAGGTACCCATCCAGAACGTCTCCTCCGTTTGTGAAAGACAAGCTCACAAGCATCGCAGATCGCCACTTTTATTGCTCTGGCCAGTTAAATGCGACTTTCTTCCCTCCATATTTCCTTTGTCTATTCCAGTTCGAATTTAATAACACACAATAATCCTAGAGACAGGAAAAATATATTTCCAGAATCAGTATAATTACGGCTATGCACGGCAACGTTTTGCAGCCGGTGCGGACATCTGGAACCGGGAAAAGTTTCTGCCCCCCAGTAACACGCAGGCATGTCATATTTGGTCTCAAAGGAATGTTCATGATGCAGGGGAAAAGGTAATGCCCCGACCATCACCCCATGAGCCTCCCAGCCAAAGATATGGAAGATAGAAGGTTTTAATAACTCTTCAAAAGGGCGTACGTCCTCTAACACAGCCCACCAAGTGAGGTCAGCATGGGAGGAGGCAATTGGTCTTGGGGTCAATGCATAAAACTGAAACGCTCACATGGGGAGTGTCACATACCCGTAGAGCCAGCTAACAGAAGCTGTGCTGATGAACCATTTCTCCTTGGGAGGGCCCTGCTCCCCTCATCGACACGTCATACCAGTGACTGAGATGTAGTAAGTTTCTTATTTTAATCCCTTTTATTTGTAACTGTCTGGATATTCTGTATTTTGTCTCGTTTTGTAATATTTTTGCATTTTTGTAAACACTGCCTATATCTTCTGGAGTAAACTTAGACATTTACTAGTTTGGTTCTTTTGCTCTATGATCGAACCAAAACGTACTCCGTGCCAAAACACGCTACCTTTTGGGTTGGTTCTTGGTCCGTTATGGGTTTTGCTATCAAACGAGGAACTGGTGGCAGCATAGCGTACTGGTGGTATTGGGGAGCCTGGCAGTGACTGATCGAAGGTTTATGTGTGTATTCCCTGCCTGGGACTGGTGATATACATACCGCCTTCACTGCAGAGTGCCCGATAGCCAGTACACGATAAGGCAGCCTTTCCGGTGACTACATATCCTAGGTGCAGTTCCCTAACTGACCTGAGGGTAAGGGGGGTGCCAGAGAGCTACAAGTTCCTAACCGGAGCTAAAAGTGGTAACAGAAATGTCGTACGGATTAATCCCTGACAATTGGTGGCAGAGCGGGGGGATCATAGAGCATTAGTGATCTGGTTTGAGCGATCATTCCTCTCACTAAAAACTTGCACTGTTCTTGCGAGGACCCTGGGCAAAAAGTTTTGAAGATTGAACTCAGTGTTTATTAGATCTGAGACAATACTGTGTGTGCAGCACTTAACCCCTACCCTTCTCTTCGCTTTTCTGTCCTACCTGTTCTTTGGCAATGATGGCTATGATGGGAGAGGCCTGGTATAAGCAGCAGTCCAAGGACACTCTTACTGCTCTTTGCATGATGAAGCAGATTGACTTCACGGGCAAACGGAGGCCCAACTGGTTGCTGCACTGATGCCAGTCCGTCACCAGAGCCCTGGTAACCCAGAAGCCAGCCCAAGCGCAGATGGTGCTGCTGTGGAAATCCAACCGGTGAATGCCGGCCCTGCTCGTAACCAGGGTAGCGGGGACCACTGTCTGCGGATGGCCTTGGAGCAACTCCCTGCAGACGATCATCAAGGATGTTTGAAGTTGATCCAGCAATACCAGGAGGCCGAGAGAGCCGAGCAAGAGGCCGAGAGACCTGAGCGGCAGGCCCAAGCCCAGCGAGAGGCCTAACGGGAAGAGAGACAGTACCAGCTGGAGTTGGCCCGACTCGGGTAACACCATCTACACCACGTAGCTGTGAGCCCAATAATGCAACCACCTTTAAACCCCCGGCCAGAGCACTTTCCAGTGATGGAAAAGGACGGGGACTTGGACATATTTCTGCGGGGATTTGAAAAAGCCTGCAGACAGTACCAGCTACCTGAGAACCAATGGGCCCAATATTTAACCCTAGGGCTCAAAGGAAAAGCTCTGGAGGCGTTTGCTTCTCTCCTCCAAGACCATGATGGAGATTATGAGGCCATCAAGCAGGCCCTGGTAAAGAAGTACGAGCTGACTCCTGAGGTTTACCGTAAAAAGTTCCGGAACCTCCAACGTGGCCCACACGACACCTACAGTGATGTGGTGCATGGACTCAGGACCCATTTTGATCAGTGCATCCAAGGACTGTCAGTGATCACCTTTGAGCAGCTGAGGGAAATGATGATAAATGACCAGTTCCTGCATCTTTCTCCGGCTGAGGTGCGACGGTTCGTGATGGACCGGGAGTCAAAATACATGGACAAAGCATTGCAGATCGCCGACACCTACGAGGCCAACAGTTAACCGGAAGTACGGAAGCCGGTCACCTCCAGCTGGAAGGGGGTAAGCCGTCAACCAACCCCAGTACCCCTGCCAGCAGACTCACTGGAGGTCTTGTCCACTTTGCCAACGCCAGGCCTACATCCGACCCCCGCAAGTGTTAATTCTGTAGTCAGACTGGACAGCTCAGCGCCACTTGTCTGGAGAAGCTGAAGAACCCCCCAGCCAAGGCCGCAGGGCCCAATGCAGCAGTTCTTTTTGTGGGTGGGGCGGTTGGGAGAGCCTGTGAAAATTTGCAGAGTTATCATGGGGATTAATGTCACTATAGGCTTCGAGGGGCCGAACGAACCCTCATCCGACCCGAACTGGTGGCCACTGAAGAGATTATTCTGGGGAAAACCCTGACTGTCACCGGGATTGGGGCGTCGCTGTCCTTGCTGATGGCCCGGGTTTTATAGATTAGGGTGAGGAGCGGGTACGGAAGGGTTTCCACCATTTTTGACGATTGGGAGGATTTCGGTTGCTGACCCCCTCCCGGAGTACGGGAAATGCTAGAAGGTACTTACAAATGGGAAGGTGCTTGTACCAAATTTGAAACCGTAATGATCCACCACACGCTTTACCTTATAATGTGTGAAGTGCACGCATTCTGATAAGTGGAAGTGCACGCTTTCCTGATAAGTGTGAAGGTGCCACGCCTTACTGATAATGTGTGAAGGTGCAGCTTTACCTGATAATGGTGTGAAGGTGCAGCTTTACCTGATAATGGTGTGAAGGTGCACGCTTTACCTGATAATGGGTGAAGGTGCACGCTTTACCTGATAATGGTGTGAAGTGCACGCTTTACTGATAATGGTGTGAAGGTGCACGCTTTACCTGATAATGGTGTGAAGGTGCACGCTTTACCTGATAATGGTGTGAAGGTGCACGCTTTACTGATAATGGTGTGAAGGTGCACGCTTTACCTGATAATGGTGTGAAGGTGCACGCTTTACCTGATAATGATGTGAAGGTGCACGCTTTACCTGATAATGTGTGAAGGTGAGCTTTACCTGATAATGGTGTGAAGGTGCATGCTTACCTGATAATGGTGTGAAGGTGCATGCTTTACCTGATAATGGTGTGAGGTGCGCTTTACCTGATAATGGTGTGAAGGTGCACGCTTTACCTGATAATGGTGTGAAGGTGCACGCTTTACCTGATAATGGTGTGAAGGTGCACGCTTTACCTGATAATGGTGTGAAGGTGCACGCTTTACCTGATAATGGTGTGAAGGTGCACGCTTTACCTGATAATGGTGTGAAGGTGCACGCTTTACCTGATAATGGTGTGAAGGTGCACGCTTTACCTGATAATGGTGTGAAGGTGCACGCTTTACCTGATAATGGTGTGAAGGTGCACGCTTTACCTGATAATGGTGTGAAGGTGCACGCTTTACCTGATAATGGTGTGAAGGTGCACGCTTTACCTGATAATGGTGTGAAGGTGCACGCTTTACCTGATAATGGTGTGAAGGTGCACGCTTTACCTGATAATGGTGTGAAGGTGCACGCTTTACCTGATAATGGTGTGAAGGTGCACGCTTTACCTGATAATGATGTGAAGGTGTATGCTTTACCTGATAATGGTGTGAAGGTGCATGCTTTACCTGATAATGGTGTGAAGGTGCATGCTTTACCTGATAATGGTGTGAGGTGCGTGCTTTACCTGATAATGGTGTGAAGGTGCACGCTTTACCTGATAATGGTGTGAAGGTGCACGCTTTACCTGATAATGGTGTGAAGGTGCACGCTTTACCTGATAATGGTGTGAAGGTGCACGCTTTACCTGATAATGGTGTGAAGGTGCACGCTTTACCTGATAATGGTGTGAAGGTGCACGCTTTACCTGATAATGGTGTGAAGGTGCACGCTTTACCTGATAATGGTGTGAAGGTGCACGCTTTACCTGATAATGGTGTGAAGGTGCACGCTTTACCTGATAATGGTGTGAAGGTGCACGCTTTACCTGATAATGGTGTGAAGGTGCACGCTTTACCTGATAATGGTGTGAAGGTGCACGCTTTACCTGATAATGGTGTGAAGGTGCACGCTTTACCTGATAATGGTGTGAAGGTGCACGCTTTACCTGATAATGGTGTGAAGGTGCACGCTTTACCTGATAATGGTGTGAAGGCGCATGCTTTACCTGATAATGGTGTGAAGGTGCATGCTTTACCTGATAATGGTGGAAGGTGCATGCTTTACCTGATAATGGTGCGAAGGCGCATGCTTTACCTGATAATGGTGCGAAGGTACATGCTTTACCTGATAATAGTGTGAAGGTGCATGCTTTACCTGATAATGGTGTGAAGGTGCATGCTTTACCTGATAATGGTGTGAAGGTGCATGCTTTACCTGATAATGGTGTGAAGGTACATGCTTTACCTGATAATGGTGTGAAGGTGCATGCTTTACCTGATAATAGTGTGAAGGTGCATGCTTTACCTGATAATGGTGTGAAGGTGCACGCTTTACCTGATAATGGTGTGAAGGTGCATGCTTTACCTGATAATGGTGTGAAGGTGCACGCTTTACCTGATAATGGTGTGAAGGTGCACGCTTTACCTGATAATGGTGTGAAGGTGCATGCTTTACCTGATAATGGTGTGAAGGTGCACGCTTTACCTGATAATGGTGTGAAGGTGCACGCTTTACCTGATAATGGTGTGAAGGTGCATGCTTTACCTGATAATGGTGTGAAGGTGCACGCTTTACCTGATAATGGTGCGAAGGCGCATGCTTTACCTGATAATGTGCGAAGGTGCATGCTTTACCTGATAATGGTGCGAAGGTGCATGCTTTACCTGATAATGATGCAAGGTGCATGCTTTACCTGATAATGGTGTGAAGGTACATGCTTTACCTGATAATGGTGTGAAGGTGCATGCTTTACGATATGGAAGTACATCTTGATAATGATGTGAAGGTGCATGCTTTACCTGATAATGATGTGAAGGTGCATGCTTTACCTGATAATGATGTGAAGGTGCATGCTTACCTGATAATGGTGTGAAGGTGCATGCTTTACCTGATAATGATGTGAAGGTGCTGTAATGTATGTAGTACAGTTCATATAGCGTCTTGTGCTTGGGTGCGATGAAAAACAGGAGTCACAGGTTTGATATAGAAAAGTCCTGTATTACTTCATACAAGTTGGCAGAAATAGTCACACAGTTTGCAGACACAAAAACAGGAGACACAGCAGGCCAGAGTAATCCAAGCTCAGCAATCACTCTCCAATACAGATTCAGGATCTTCTTCTCTGTTACCGTAAGTCCATGCAAACGTGGGTCTTTCAAAGAGCAGGGTTCAGAGTCCACAAGTGCTTCAGAGTTCCTCAGTAGGAATAGCTGGAGTACAAGGTCCAAGGCTAACAGGAGTCAAGTCACAGGTTCACTGCAGGCTAGATTCTGAAGCACTGATTGCTCAGCTGTGGCTGCTTAAGAAGCAAAGGAGAGAATCAGGGCGGGAACATGCAAGCTGGAAACTCCATTTTGACTGAGGGCAAGATAGCTGCAGCAAGACAGAAAGTAAAATGGCTGACGAACAAACTGAGTTTCAGGAATATATACATAGAACCTTACATTACTCCCCCCTTAAGGACAACCTCCGGATGACCTCAGACCAGGCTTGTGTGGGTACCTCTGATGAAACTGACGGAGCAAGCGAGGAGCATTAACGTTATTGACCGGTTCCCATGAGTTGTCCTCCACTGGGTAGCCCTGCCATTTAATCAGATATTGTAACTGATTTCTATAAACCTGGAATCTAAAATCCTTTCCACCACAAATTCTTCCTGACCATCGACTAGCACTGGGTCAGGGCAAGGAGAGGAACGTCCAGGAAACGTATTGGGTGTCGCAGCCTTTAGTAGGGATACATGAAAGACAGGGGGATTCTCATAGTTCTGGGCAGTTGAAGACGACAAGCAACGGCACTTATAATTTTACTGATTTTATAGGGTCCAATGTACTTATGTCCCAACTTAGACGATGGAATCCTTAACTTAAGATTTCTGGTTGACAGCCAGACCAAGTCTCCTACCTTGAAAGCTGGTGCAGGTTTACGAAATTTATCTGCTGCTTTCTTGTACCTTTCTTGAGCCGATTCCAGATTTTCCTTTAGAAGATCCATATTCTTCTGTAAAGCGTGATCTTTCAGCCACTGCTGGTAAAGGCGTTTCTATGGGAAATCGTGGTAGAATGTTAGGATGATAACCTAGATTAGAGTAAAAAGGAGACTGTTTAGTGGAGGCCTCTGAGAGTTGTTATAAGAGAACTCAGCTAATGGAAGTAGATCCACCCAATCATCCTGTAGGTGGCAGATAAAAGCAGCGGAGATACTGCTCCAGGTTTGATTGGTTCGTTCGGTCTGTCCATTAGTCTGGGGATGAAAAGCAGAAGAAAGGTTTACTTTAATGTCCAATGCTGCACAGAAATTTTGCCAAAACCTAGAAGTGAATTGCACCCCTCGATCCGAAATAACCTCATCCGGTACTCCATGTAAGCGAAACACATCTTTAATCATCAAATCTGATGTCTGTTTTGCAGTGGGTAAGCCGACACAAGGGATAAAATGAGCTGCCTTTGTTAGACGTCAACCACCACTAGAATGGTGTTCTTCCCCTGAGAGGTTGGTAACTCCACAATGAAGTCCATAGAAATGGATCCCCACGGGCGGGACGGGTGGGAAGAGGTGTAACAGACCAGTTGGTGAGGAGCGAGGTGTTTTGCATCTTGCACAGACCTCACATGAAGTGACATAATTCAAAACATCCTTCCTGCAAGTGGGCCACCAAAAGAAACGAGAAAGAAATTCCTGTGTCTTTAGAATTCCTCTATGCCCGCTATCTTGGAATCGTGAATGAGTTGCAATACTCTTAATCTGACTGTTTCAGGAATATACAGACGTTGTCCCTGAATCCACACACCATTCTTAAAGACAAGACTTACGTCCCTTGGGGGTTGTGCCAACAAGGAATCCGCATGGTATGCTTCCTTGATGTCCTTAAGTAGGTCTTGATTATGAATACTCCCAGGAATCTAGAGTCAGGAAGAATAGTCTTAGGAGGAGTAATTGGACGTGTCTCTGCTGAGTAAATCCTAGAGAGTGCATCAGCCTTTCCATTGCGCGATCCTGGTCTATAAGAGATGATAAAATTAAATTGGTTTAAGAAAAGATTCCAGCGAGCCTGGCGAGGAGTCAGGCACTTAGCCGACCTGATAAACTGAAGGTTACGATGGTCTGTCAGGACGACTATTTGCTGTGCAGCTCCCTGAAGAAGGTGTCTCCATTCTTTGAAGGCGGCAATAATGGCCAACAACTCTCTATTGCCCACATCGTAGTTCCTCTCAGCCGAAGACAACTGCTGGGAAAAGAAGGCACAGGGATGCAAGACATTCTTCTCACCTGTTCTCTGAGAGAGTATAGCTCCAACGGCACAGTCTGAAGCATCCACCTCTATTATGAAGGCAAGCTCGGGTTGGGATGTACTAGGATAGGTGCAGTGGTAAATTTATCTTTTAGACGGGAAAATGCTTCCTGGGCTTGGGGAGTCCAGGAAAACCTAGACTCTTTCCGGGTAAGTTGAGTGATAGGTGACACTACCTCAGAGAAATTTCTAATGAAACGTCTATAGAAGTTGGCAAACCCGATGAAGCGCTGTACCTCCTTCACATTTCTAGGACTTGGCCAATCCTTGATGGCTTGGGTTTTGCTTCCATCCATACTAATTCCTTGTGTAGACAGTACATACCCCAGAAATTGAATTTCGGTCCTATGGAATTCACACTTTTCAAGTTTGATGTAAAGATGATTTTGTCTTAGACGTTCCAAGACCATTCTCACATGTCCATGATGTTCCTCTGTGGAGTTAGAAAAAATTAGAATATCATCCAAATAAATTACCACGAATGTATCTAGGAGATCCCTGAAGATGTCATTCACCAAGTGTTGGAAAGTGGCTGGGGCGGTACTCAGACCAAAAGGCATAACTAGATATTCAAAGTGTCCATAGCGTGACCTGAATGCAGTCTTCCATTCATCCCCAGGTCTAATACGGACTAAGTTATAGGCCCCACGAAGATCTAGTTTAGAAAAAATTTTGGCATGTCGCACTCTCTCCAATAACTCAGGGATTAAAGGCAATGGATAACGGTTTCTAATAGTAACCTTATTGAGTTCCCTATAGTCTACGCATGGTCTCAGAGATCCATCTTTCTTCTTTACAAAGAAGATGGGTGCACCTGCAGGAGATGAAGAGGGGCGTATGAAGCCCTTGGCTAGATTTTCATCTATGTAATCCTTTAAAGCCTTTAGCTCGGGCCCCGCCAGGGGTAGATCTTACCAAAAGGTATCTCTGCTCCAGGCAATAATTCAATTGGACAATCATATGGACGGTGAGGAGGAAGCTGGTCAGCGTTCTTCTTGTCACATAAATCCACATAGTCCTGGTATACAGCTGGTAGTTCAGGGACTGACATGATTCCTTTAGGAACAGAGCAAGCTGAAACTTTTGGACTCATCTGTTTCTCTGGAAAGTGTAATTCCTTGGTCTCCCAGTTAATGGTAGGATTCTGAGCCTGCAGCCATGGTAGCCCTAGAATAATGGGAAAGTGGGGAGAAGAGATAAGCATAAAGGACAGTTTCTCTTGATGATCTTTACCCATAAGAACCCTCAAAGGCTCTGTTTCCTGATCCACTGGTCCAGAGGTCAGCAGGGAGCCATCCACAGTTTCCATCTGTACTGGAGTAGCCTTCTTCACTGAACGTATTCCCTGTTTCAGAGCAAAGGAGACATCCATAAAATTTCCACTTGCCCCTGAGTCGATCATAGCAGAGCTAGACACCCAAGCTGAGTCAACCCAGAGTTTGATGGAAAGAAAGCAATGAGAATTGTTTTTCTTACAACTCAGCTGGGACACCGCTGAGGAAACTTGAAAAATGGCAGCGTTTACACAGTCAACGTCCTCAGAGGTAACGGAGTTTAAGTCTGAGAAATCAAGATCTGTTGCTGCAGATCTCTCTGGAGCTGAGGCTCGGACCTGACAGATCCCCTCTCGCAACACTCACAATGAATGAGTGCTGCAGTAGTCTTACGAGAACGGCTGGGGCAGTTTATAATGAAGTGCCCTGACTTACCACAATAGAAACATAGATTCTCCTTAAAACGATGTTCCTTGCGTGCATCACTAACCCGTCGTTGTAAAGAGTCTACCTGCATGGGTTCAGGTTCAGGTTCCCGTGTAATCCTACTCAAAGGTTCCTTAGCTGGAGAGGAAGGTAGGAAAAGGTTAGTACGATTGCTTTCGAACCATCTCTCTTGCCTGCGTTCAGTCAGACGAGTATCAATACGGATGCAGTAGTTAATAAAGTCACCTAACGCAGTGGGAGGGTCGGCACGAGCAAGTTCATCCTTAATCAGTGGAGATAACCCCTTTCGAAAAATAGATTTTTTGGCGGAACTGTCCCAGGTGGTATCAAGGGCCCATCTCCTGAAATCCAAGGCATATTCAGCTACCGAGTGCTTACCTTGGCGCAAAGCTAACATGGCTGCTTCAGCTGTTGCACCTCGATTGGGGTCATCAAACACCTGCCCCATGGCTGAAATAAAATCATCAAGGTGATCAAACAATCATCCTCAGTCTCAATCAGAGGGTTTGCCCACATTAAAGCCTTGTTGGTAAGCAACATAATTATAGTAAGCACCTTAGATCGTTCAGTGGGAAATTGTGAAGCATGTGCAGAAAAAAAAAGATTGCATTGATTAATAAATCCCCTGAATTTCTCACGTTCACCGCCAAAACGAAAAGGGGGCAACTTGGGAATCCCAGCACTCGGGCTACGGCAGGAGCCTGGACTCGCCCCTCTAGAACCTCAATCCTGGCTCGCAAATCCTGGGTAGTCTGTCCAACCACTTGCAAATTGTGATTATTGAGGTCCTGTAGATTTGTAAAACGGGTCTTTATATTCTGCAAATCTGCAAGGATATTATCAGTCACTCCGCAAAGTTCCTTTATGCGGGCCTCCATTTTCCAGATCTTTTAAGACAGGATTACGGAAGAAGAGGAGAGAAAAAAAACAATAGTGTTCACCTGTGGCAACACTGCAGAGAGAAAAAAAATTAAGGGAACTGCTCACCTGGAATGGTTGTGAGAAGTCACAACCACTATCATCACAGAAAGTTTCAACCAGACATCTGATATCCAGAGTTACAGCAGACAAAAAAGAGAAAAGAAAGGAAAAAAAAAAAAAAAAACAATAGTGTTTACCTGTGGTAACACTGCAAAAAGAAAAAACTTAAGGGAATTGCTCACCTGGAATGGTTGTGAGAAGTCACAACCACTGTCATCACAGAAAGTACAACCGGACGTCTGATATCCACAGTACAGCAGACACAGCCTTCCAGACCAGCAGACACAACGTTTGGCTTCAGAATCTTGTAATGTATGTAGTACAGTTCATATAGCGTCTTGTGCTTGGTGCGATGAAAACACAGGAGTCACAGTTGATATAGAAAAGTCCTGTATTACTTCATACAAGTTGGCAGAAATAGTCACACAGTTTGCAGACACAGAAACAGGAGACACAGCAGGCCAGAGTAATCCAAGCTCAGCAATCACTCTCCAATACAGATTCAGGATCTTCTTCTCTGTTACCGTAAGTCCATGCAAACGTGGGTCTTTCAAAGAGCAGGGTTCAGAGTCACAAGTGCTTCAGAGTTCCTCAGTAGGAATAGCTGGAGTACAAGGTCCAAGGCTTACAGGAGTCAAGTCACAGGTTCACTGCAGGCTAGATTCTGAAGCACTGATTGCTCAGCTGTGGCTGCTTAAGAAGCAAAGGAGAATCAGGCGGGAACATGCAAGCTGGAAACTCCATTTTGACTGAGGGCAAGATAGCTGCAGCAAGACAGAAAGTAAAATGGCTGACGAACAAACTGAGTTTCAGGAATATATACATAGAACCTTACAGGTGCATGCTTTACCTGATAATGATGTGAAGGTGCAGCTTTACCTGATAATGATGTGAAGTGCATGCTTTACCTGATAATGATGTGAAGGTGCATGCTTTACCTGATAATGATGTGAAGGTACGTGCTTTACCTGATAATGGTGTGAAGGTGCGTGCTTTACCTGATAATGATGTGAAGGTGCATGCTTTACCTGATAATGATGTGAAGGTGCATGCTTTACCTGAAAATGATGTGAAGGTGCATGCTTTACCTGATAATGATGTGAAGGTGCATGCTTTACCTGATAATGATGTAAAGGTGCATGCTTTACCTGATAATGATGTGAAGGTGCATGCTTTACCTGATAATGGTGTGAAGGTGCATGCTTTACCTGATAATGGTGTGAAGGTGCATGCTTTACCTGATAATGGTGTGAAGGTGCATTCTTTACCTGATAATGGTGTGTAGGTGCATGCTTTACCTGATAATGATGTAAAGGTGCATGCTTTACCTGATAATGATGTGAAGGTGCATGCTTTACCTGATAATGATGTGAAGGTGCATGCTTTACCTGATAATGGTGTGAAGGTGCATGTTTACCTGATAATGATGTGAAGGTGCATGCTTTACCTGATAATGGTGTGAAGGTGCATGCTTTACCTGATAATGGTGTGAAGGTGCATGCTTTACCTGATAATGGTGTGAAGGTGCATGCTTTACCTGATAATGGTGTGAAGGTGCATGCTTTACCTGATAATGGTGTGAAGGTGCATGCTTTACTGATAATGTGAAGGTACATGCTTTACCTGATAATGGTGTGAAGGTGCATGCTTTACCTGATAATTGTGTGAAGGTGCATGCTTTACCTGATAATGGTGTGAAGGTGCATGCTTTACCTGATAATGGTGTGAAGGTGCATGCTTTACCTGATAATGGTGTGAAGGTGTATGCTTTACCTGATAATGATGAGAAGGTGCATGCTTTACCTGATAATGGTGTGAAGGTGCATGCTTTACTGATAATGGTGTGAAGGTGCATGCTTTACCTGATAATTGTGTGAAGGTGCATGCTTTACCTGATAATGGTATGAAGGTGCATGCTTTACCTGATAATGGTGTGAAGGTGCATGCTTTACCTGATAATGGTGTGAAGGTGTATGCTTTACCTGATAATGATGAGAAGGTGCATGCTTTACCTGATAATGATGTGAAGGTACGATGCTTTACCTGATAATGGTGTGAAGGTGCATGCTTTACTGATAATGGTGTGAAGGTGCATGCTTACCTGATAATGGTGTGAAGGTGCATGCTTTACCTAATAATGGTGTGAAGGTGCATGCTTTACCTGATAATGGTTGAAGGTGCGTGCTTTACTGATAATGGTGTGAAGGTACATGCTTTACCTGATAATTGTGTGAAGGTGCATGCTTTACCTGATAATGGTGTGAAGGTACATGCTTTACCTGATAATGATGTGTAGGTGCGTGCTTTACCTGATAATGGTGTGAAGGTGCGTGCTTTACCTGATAATGGTGTGAAGGTGCATGCTTTACCTGATAATGATGTGAAGGTACATGCTTTACCTGATAATGGTGTGAAGGTGCATGCTTTACCTGATAATGGTGTGAAGGTGCATGCTTTACCTGATAATGGTGTGAAGGTGCATGCTTTACCTAATAATGGTGTGAAGGTGCATGCTTTACCTGATAATGGTGTGAAGGTGCATGCTTTACCTGATAATGGTGTGAAGGTGCATGCTTTACCTGATAATGGTGTGAAGGTGCATGCTTTACCTGATAATGGTGTGAAGGTGCATGCTTTACCTGATAATGGTGTGAAGGTGCATGCTTTACCTGGTGGTAATAGTATTAGTAGTATTAATATTATTAGTAGTGATAATAGTGGTTATGGTAATAGTAGTAGTAGTGTTAATAGCAGTAGTAGTGGCAATATTAATAGTAGTGGTGGTAATAATCGTAGTAATAGTGGTAATAGTAGTTATAGTGGTGGTAAAAGTAGTAGTAGTGGTAATAGTAATAGCAGTTGTAATAGTAGTAGTAGTGCTGGTAATAGTAGCATATGTAATGGTAATCATGGTAGTAATCATAATAGTAGTAATAGTAGTTGTAGGGGTAGTGGTAAAAGTAATAGTGGTAATAGCAGTAGGTAGTTGTAGAGGTAATAGTGGTAGTAGTGGTAATAGTAATAGTAGTTGTAGAGATGATAGTGGCAGTAACTATAGCAATGGTAGGGGTGATTGTAGTAGTGGTAATGGTAGTATTAGTGGTAATAGTGGTAGTAGTGGTAAGTGGTGGTGGTAGTAGTAAAAGTGGTAGCAAAGATAGCAGTGGTAGGGGTGCTATTAGTAGTAGTAGTAATAATGGTAGTAGTTGTGGTAATAGTGGTAGTAGTGATAATAGTGGTAGTAGTAGTAATAGTGACAGTAACGATAGAAGTGGTAGGGGTGATATTAGTAGTAGTAGTAGTAGCGGTAGTAGTAGTGGTAGTAGTAGTAATAGTGGCAGTAGCGATGGCAGTGGTAGGAGTGATATTAGTAGTAGTAGTAGTAGTAATGGTAGTAGTAGTTATAGTTTTATGTAGTGAGATTCTGAGCTCAGATGTGTCCACGACGTGATGACAGATCCCAGTGATGATGACAGTAATAGAGCAGCGGTCGGACCTTGGCTCCGATACAATGTAGCCATGGAGTGATTGCGCCCGATGGTCGATCCTGATCAGCCCGGCAGGACCTTGGCTCTGATACAATGTAGCCATGGAGTGATTGCGCCGATGGTCGATCCTGATCAGCCCGGCAGGACCTTGGCTCTGATACAATGTAGCCATGGAGTGATTGCGCCCGATGGTCGATCCTGATCAGCCCGGCAGGACCTTGCTCTGATACAATGTAGCCATGGAGTGATTGCGCCTGATGGTCGATCCTGATCAGCCCGGCAGGACCTTGGCTCTGATACAATGTAGCCATGGAGTGATGCGCCAGCCCGATCGGGGTTGGCCAATGCCGGAGTATAGCACGGTGGCCCGAACCTTAGCTCTGATACAATGTAGCCAAGGAGTGATGGTGCCCGATGGTCGGCCCCGATCAGCGCAGCCGGACCTTGGCTCCGATACGTTCTCACTATACGCTGGATATTAGCGCAATGGAGATCATTATGGGGCTGGGATTTCAGTCATTTTTATTTAAGATGGCAAACAATAAGCTGTTGATTGGGGAACAAGGGGGAACAATAGCGTTCTGTGTCACATAATACGCCACCATTTCTCCAGCTTCGCTTTAGAAGGGCCCTCTTTATTGTTTTTCTATAAAAATGGTTCTTAGGAGGAGGAATATTTGGCTGAGGTATGTCATTATTTTGCAAATTTCTATTATCTCATCATGTTGTCTTCATTGTAAATTGCAGCTAATTAGGAGCCTAGTTAGAGCCCCGAGCTTTGAGGCTGCTTTTTGTGAAAAGGACTCACCGATTACCGCTCTACAAGAGGAATGGAGAGAAAAGGGAGATTAATCTGGTTACCTAGGCGACACTCGCTTCCATCTGCGAGGAACAATACATTTTTGTTTCCTTGGCTCAGTTCAGATCTGTTTTGTTTAGGGGGAAAAAAAAAACAGTAGAAAGCTCGGAGTCCTGACAACAATGGCGAATCCTGTCTGGCCCAGACGTCCATTGCTGGGCAATGAAGGGGTCTCCAGGGATGGGGGAGATGAAAGGGTCCGACTCTGGACTTGTCACAGGTCTTGACCTTGTTGCACAAAGCCACTGGTTTTACTGGTTTTAATCCCCTCCTGGTTAAAAAAAAAAATCACTTAATGAAATAATCCACTGCCGGCCGCTGCCCATGAGGAGCTCCTGGGCCCAGATGGAGACTTGTAGGGAAAGTTTTGGGATCCGCATAACTTTTCTGCTGACTGTACTGGATCCGGCCCGTTAAGGCTGAGGATGGGCGCCACCGGCCAATATGGCCAAACTTTGGTGAGTTTCCGATCAGACACTGATTCCCCGGTGTCACTGAGATCAGACATGGGCCGTCATTACTGGTGACGCGTCACACCCAATAAAGCACAAGATACAAATATGATTATTTATTAATGGAGATTTCTACTGAAAAAGGTGAAAAGGAAATTGTGAAAGGAGCAAATCTGGTTCTAGAGAAAAGATCATTAACACAACGGATAAAAGCAGGAAAGAATCGAATTACTATAGGAGCAGATCGACGAGTGGTACTATTATATCACCACTATAGACGGCACTATTATATCAGCACTACAGACGGCACTATTATATCAGCACTACAGACGGTACTATTATATCAGCACTACAGACGGTACTATTATATCAGCACTACAGACGTACTATTATATCACACTACAGATGGTACTATTATATCAGCACTACAGACCGTACTATTATATCAGCACTACAGACGGTACTATTATATCAGCACTACAGACGGTACTATTATATCACCACTATAGACGGCACTATTATATCAGCACTACAGACGGTACTATATCAGCACTATAGACGGTACTATTATATCAGCACTACAGACGGTACTATTATATCAGCACTAAGACGGTACTATTATATCACACTATAGACGGCACTATTATATCAGCACTACAGACGGCTACTATTATATCAGCACTACAGACGGTACTATTATATCAGCACTATAGACGGCACTATTATATCAGCACTACAGACGGCACTATTATATCAGCACTACAGACGGTACTATTATATCAGCACTAAGACGGTACTATTATATCAGCACTACAGACGGTACTATTATATCAGCACTACAGACGGTACTATTATATCACCACTATAGACGGACTATTATATCAGCACTACAGACGGTACTATTATATCAGCATTACAGACGGTACTATTATATCACACTAAGACGGCACTATTATATCAGCACTACAGACGGCTACTATTATATCACCACTATAGACGGACTATTATATCAGCACTACAGACGGCACTATTATATCAGCACTACAGACGGTACTATTATATCAGCACTACAGACGGTACTATTATATCAGCACTACAGACGGTACTATTATATCAGCACTAAGACGGTACTATTATATCAGCACTATAGACGGTACTATTATATCAGCACTAAGACGTACTATTATATCAGCACTATAGACGGTACTATTATATCAGCACTACAGACGGTACTATTATATCAGCACTACAGACGGTACTATTATATCAGCACTACAGACGGTACTATTATATCATCACTATAGACGGTACTATTATATCACACTACAGACGGTACTATTATATCAGCACTACAGACGGTACTATTATATCAGCACTACAGACGGTACTATTATATCACCACTATAGACGGCACTATTATATCAGCACTACAGACGGCACTATTATATCAGCACTACAGACGGTACTATTATATCACACTACAGACGTACTATTATATACATACAGACGCACTATTATCAGCACTACAGACGGGACTATTATATCAGCACTACAGACGTACTATTATATCACCACTACAGACGGACTATTATATCAGCACTACAGACGGTACTATTATATCACCACTAAGACGGTACTATTATATCAGCACTACAGACGGCACTATTATATACACTATACAGACGTACTATTATATCAGCACTACAGACGGTACTATTATATCAGCACTACAGACGGTACTATTATATCAGCACTAAGACGTACTATTATATCAGCACTATAGACGGTACTATTATATCAGCACTAAGACGTACTATTATATCAGCACTAAGACGGTACTATTATATCAGCACTATAACGGTACTATTATATCAGCACTATAGACGGTACTATTATATCAGCACTACAGACGGTACTATTATATCAGCACTATAGACGGTACTATTATATCAGCACTACAGACGGTACTATTATATCACCACTATAGACGGCACTATTATATCAGCACTACAGACGACACTATTATATCAGCACTATAGACGGCACTATTATATCACACTACAGACGGTACTATTATATCAGCACTATCGGTACTATTATATCAGCACTACAGACGGCACTATTATATCAGCACTACAGACGGTACTATTATATCAGCACTACAGGCACCCACCGTACTATTATATCACACTACAGACGGACTATTATATCAGCACTACAGACGGTACTATTATATCAGCACTACAGACGCACTATTATATCAGCACTACAGACCGTACTATTATATCAGCACTACAGACGGTACTATTATATCAGCACTACAGACGTACTATTATATCAGCACTACAGACGGTACTATTATATCAGCACTAAGACGGACATTATATCAGCACTACAGACGTACTATTATATCAGCACTACAGACGGCACTATTATATCAGCACTACAGACGGCACTATTATATCAGCACTACAGACGGTACTATTATATCAGCACTATAGACGGTACTATTATATCACACTATAGACGGCACTATTATATCAGCACTATAGACGGTACTATTATATCAGCACTATAGACGGTACTATTATATCAGCACTACAGACGGCACTATTATATCAGCACTACAGACGGACTATTATATCAGCACTATAGACGGCACTATTATATCAGCACTATAGACGGTACTATTATATCATCACATAGACGGTACTATTATATCAGCACTATAGACGGCACTATTATATCAGCACTATAGACGGCACTATTATATCAGCAATACTATAGCACTATTTATCAGCACTAAGACGGTACTATTATATCAGCACTATAGACGGTACTATTATATCAGCACTATAGACGGTACTATTATATCACACTACAGACGGCACTATATATCAGCATCAGACGGACTATTATATCAGCACTACAGACGGTACTATTATATCACACTAATAGACGGTACTATTATATCAGCACTATAGAACGGACTATTATATCAGCACTACAGACGTACTATTATATCAGCACTACAGACGGTACTATTATATCACACATATAGACGGTACTATTATATCAGCACTAAGACGGCACTATTATATCAGCACTATAGACGGTACTATTATATCAGCACTATAGACGGTACTATTATATCAGCACTATAGACGGTACTATTATATCAGCACTATAGACGGTCTATTATATCAGCACTATAGACGGCACTATTATATCAGCACTATAGACGGTACTATTATATCAGCACTATAGACGGTACTATTATATCACACTATAGACGGTACTATTATATCAGCACTACAGACGGTACTATTATATCACACTATAGACGGTACTATTATATCAGCACTATAGACGGCACTATTATATCAGCACTAAGACGGCACTATTATATCAGCACTATAGACGGTACTATTATATCAGCACTATAGACGGTACTATTATATCAGCACTATAGACGGTACTATTATATCAGCACTATAACGGTACATATTATATCAGCACTACAGACGGTACTATTATATCACCACTATAGACGGTACTATTATATCAGCACTATAGACGGCACTATTATATCACACTAAGACGGCACTATTATATCACCACTATAGATGGTACTATTATATCACACTATAGAGGTACACATTATATCAGCACTATAGACGGTACTATTATATCAGCACTATAAGACGGTACTATTATATCAGCACTATAGACGGTACTATTATATCAGCATCTACATAGACGGTACTATTATATCAGCACTACAGACGGTACTATTATATCAGCACTAAGACGGTACTATTATATCAGCACTAAGACGGTACTATTATATCAGCACTATAGACGGTACTATTATATCAGCACTATAGACGGTACTATTATATCACACTACAGACGGTACTATTATATCACCACTATAGACGGTACTATTATATCAGCACTAAGAGGTACTATTATATCACACTACAGACGGCACTATTATATCACACTATAGACGGTACTATTATATCAGCACTATAGACGGTACTATTATATCACACTATAGACGGTACTATTATATCATACTATAGATGGTACTATTATATCACACTATAGACGGTACTATTATATCACACTATAGATGGACTATTATATCACACTATAGACGGTACTATTATATCATCACTATAGACGGTACTATTATATCATTACTATAGACGGTACTATTATATCACACTATAGACGGTACTATTATATCAGCACTAAGACGGTACTATTATATCACACTATAGACGGTACTATTATATCATCACTATAGACGGTACTATTATATCACACTATAGAGGTACTATTATATCACACTATAGACGGTACTATTATATCACACTATAGACGGTACTATTATATCACTACTAAGATGGTACTATTATATCACACTATAGACGGTACTATTATATCATCACTATAGAGGTACTATTATATCATCACTATAGAGGTACTATTATATCAGCACTATAGACGGTACTATTATATCACACTATAGACTGGTACTATTATATCACACTATAGACGGTACTATTATATCATCAGCATAAGACGGTACTATTATATCACACTAAGACGGACTATTATATCAGCACTACAGACGGTACTATTATATCAGCACTACAGACGGTCTATTATATCAGCACTACAGACGGCACTATTATATCACACTACAGACGGTACTATTATATCACATAAGACGGACTATTATATCACACTAAGACGGTACTATTATATCACACTACAGACGTATATTTATCAGCACTACAGACGTACTATTATATCAGCACTACAGACGGTACTATTATATCAGCACTACAGACGGACTATTATATCAGCACTAAGACGCACTATTTATATCACACTACAGACGGTACTATTATATCACATACAGAGGACTTTATATCAGCACTACAGAGGTACTATTATATCAGCACTACAGACGGACTATTATATCAGCACTACAGACCACTATTATATCAGCACTAAGACGGTACTATTATATCACACTATAGACGGTACTATTATATCAGCACTATAGACGGTACTATTATATCATCACTATAGACGGTACTATTATATCAGCACTATAGACGGTACTATTATATCATCACTATAGACGGTACTATTATATCAGCACAGACCGAAACTGATTATACCAGAGATCACAG
Organism: Oophaga sylvatica; assembly: GCA_033576555.1. Taxonomy (NCBI): domain Eukaryota; kingdom Metazoa; phylum Chordata; class Amphibia; order Anura; family Dendrobatidae; genus Oophaga; species Oophaga sylvatica. The sequence continues at coordinate 21,336 of JARQOD010003287.1, read as the reverse complement.
TTCAACCTGAACGATGGTAATACAGACCTGAGCGTGTATCTAATCCTCTCCTGTGTGATACTGACTGCTGAGACGTGTATCTAATCCTCTCCTGTGTGATGCTGACTGCTGAGCTGTGTATCTAATCCTCTCCTGTGTGATACTGACTGCTAAGCCCGTGTATCTAATCCTCTCCTGTGTGATACAGACTGCTGAGCTGTGTATCTAATCCTCTCCTGTGTGATACTGACTGCTGAGCCGTGTATCTAATCCTCTCCTGTGTGATACTGTCTGCTGAGCCGGTATCTAATCCTTCCTGTGTGATACTGACTGCTGAGCTGTGTATCTAATCCTCTCCTGTGTGATACTGTCTGTTGAGCCGGTATCTAATCCTCCCTGTGTGATACTGCTGCTGAGCTGTGTATCTAATCCTTCCTGTGTGATACTGACTGCTGAGCTGTGTATCTAATCCTCCCTGTGTGATACTGTACTGCTGAGCTGTGTATCTAATCCTATCCTGTGTGATACTGACTGCTGAGCTGTGTATCTAATCCTCTCCTGTGTGATACTGACTGCTGAGCTGTGTATCTAATCCTCCTGTGTGATACTGTCTGTTGAGCCGTGTATCTAATCCTATCCTGTGTGATACTGACTGCTGAGCCGTGTATCTAATCCTCTCCTGTGTGATACTGTCTGTTGAGCTGTGTATCTAATCCTATCTGTGTGATACTGACTGCTGAGCGTGTATCTAATCCTATCCTGTGTGATACTGACTGCTGAGCCGTGTATCTAATCCTATCCTGTGTGATACTGCTGCTGAGCCGTGTATCTAATCCTATCCTGTGTGATACTGACTGCTGAGCCGTGTATCTAATCCTATCCTGTGTGATACTGACTGCTGAGCTGTGTATCTAATCCTCTCCTGTGTGATACTGACTGCTGAGCCAGTGTATCTAATCCTATCCTGTGTGATACTGACTGCTGAGCCTTGTATCTAATCCTCTCCTGTGTGATACTGTCTGCTGAGCCATGTATCTAATCTCTCCTGTGTGATACTGACTGCTGAGCTGTGTATCTCATCCTCTCCTGTGTGATACTGACTGCTGAGCCGTGTATCTAATCCTCTCCTGTGTGATACTGACATCTTAGCTGTGTATCTAATCCTTTCTCCTGTGTGATACTGACTGCTGAGCCGTGTATCTAATCCTATCCTGTGTGATACTGACTGCTGAGCAGTGTATCTAATCCTCTCCTGTGTGATACTGACTGCTGAGCCGTGTATCTAATCCTCTCCTGTGTGATACTGACTGCTGAGCTGTGTATCTCATTCCTATCCTGTGTGATACTGACTGCTGAGCTGTGTATCTAATCCTCATCCTGTGTGATACTGTCTGCTGAGCTGTGTATCTAATCCTGTCCTGTGTGATACTGACTGCTGAGCGTGTATTAATTCTATCCTGTGTGATACTGTACTGCTGAGCCGTGTATCTAATCCTATCCTGTGTGATACTGACTGCTGAGCTGTGTATCTAATCCTCACCTGTGTGATACTGTCTGCTGAGCGTGTATCTAATCCTCTCCTGTGTGATACTGACTGCTGAGCCGTGTATCTAATCCTCACCTGTGTGATACTGACTGCTGAGCTGTGTATCTAATCCTCACCTGTGTGATACTGTCTGCTGAGCTGTGTATCTAATCCTCTCCTGTGTGATACTGACTGCTGAGCTGTGTATCTAATCCTATCCTGTGTGATACTGACTGCTGAGCCGTGTATCTAATCCTCACCTGTGTGATACTGACTGCTGAGCAGTGTATCTAATCCTATCCTGTGTGATACTGACTGCTGAGCTGTGTATCTAATCCTCACCTGTGTGATACTGACTGCTGAGCCGTGTATCTAATCCTATCCTGTGTGATACTGACTGCTGAGCGGTGCATCTAATCCTATCCTGTGTGATACTGACTGCTGAGCCGTGTATCTAATCCTCTCCTGTGTGATACTGTCTGCTGAGCCGTGTATCTAATCCCCCTGTGATACCGCGGTGTGTTGTTATAGTGAAGCTCTGCCCTGACAGGATGTAATATTCCTGAATATCTTCCTTCCTTCCTGCTGACTGGCGCGTGTTTTCCTCCATAATAAGTGAAATGTCCGAGGCCGAGACCCTGAACATCCAATTCCTCTGCGGGATCCACGCTCAACCGTAACACACGAGGATCAATGCCGTAACCATTACCACTATAATCCCTGGTATAAATTACTACACTATAATCCCTGGATTAACAATATCACTAATCCTTGGTATTAATCCAATATCACTATATACCCTGGTATTATTACATCACTATAATCCCTGGTATTATCACTATCCTATAACCCTGTATTAATCATTCACTATAATCCCTGTATTATCACTATCACTATAACCCTGGTATTATACTATCACTATAATCCCTGGTGTCATTACTATCACTATAATCCTGGTATTATTATATCACTATAATCCCTGGTATTAATCAATATCACTATAATCCCTGGTATTAATCAATATCACTATAATCCCTGGTATAATCAATATCACTATAATCCTGGTATTACACTATAATCCCTGGTATTATTACTATCACTATAATCCCTGGTATTATCACTATCACTATAATCCCTGGTATTAATCAATATCACTATAATCCCTGGTATTATCACTATCACTATAATCCCTGGTATTATTACTATCACATAATCCCTGGTGTCATTACTATCACTATAATCCCTGGTATTATTACTATCACTATAATCCCTGGTATTAATCAATATCACTATAATCCCTGGTATTAATCAATATCACTATAATCCCTGGTATTAATCAATATCACTATAATCCTTGGTATTATCACTATAATCCCTGGTATTATTACTATCACTATAATCCCTGGTATTATCACTATCACTATAATCCCTGGTATTAATCAATATCACTATAATCCCTGGTATTATTACTATCACTATAATCCCTGGTATTAATCAATATCACTATAATCCCTGGTATTATCACTATCACTATAATCCCTGGTATTAATCAATATCACTATAATCTCTGGTATCATTAGTATCACTATAATCCCTGGTACTATTACTATCACTATAATCCCTGGTATTATCAATATCACTATAATCTCTGGTATTATACTATCACTATAATCCCTGGTATTATCGCTATCACTATAATCCCTGGTATTATAACTATCATTATAATCCCTGGTATTATCAATATCACTATAATCCCTGTATTATTACTATCACTATAATCCTTGGTATTATCACTATCACTATAATCCCTGGTGTCATTACTATCACTATAACCCCTGGTATCATTACTATCACTATAATCCCTGGTATCATTACTATCACTATAATCTCTGGTATTATTACTTTTACTATAATCCCTGGTATTATTACTATCACTGTAATCCCTGGTATTATTACTATCACTATAATCCCTGGTATCATTACTATCACTATAATCTCTGGTATTATTACTATCACTATAATCCCTGGTATTATTACTATCACTGTAATCCCTGGTATCATTACTATCACTATAATCCCTGGTATCTTTACTATCACTATAATCCCTGGTATTATTACAATCACTATAATCCCTGGTGTCATTACTACACTATAACCCCTGGTATTATTACTATCACTTAATCCCTGTATCATTACTATCACTATAATCTCTGGTATTTACTATCACTATAATCCCTGGTATTATTACTATCACTGTAATCCCTGGTATCATTACTATCACTATAATCTCTGGTATTAATCACTATAATCCCTGTATTATTACTATCACTATAATCCCTGGTATTATCACTATAATCCCTGGTATCATTACTATCACTATAATCCCTGGTATCATTACTATCACTATAATCCCTGGTATCATTACTATCACTAATATCCCTGGTGTCATTACTATCACATATAATCCCTGTATTATCACTATATCCTGGTTTCATTACTATCACTATAACCTGGTATTTACTATCACTATAATCCCTGGTATCATTACTATCACTATAATCCCTGTGTATTATCACTATAATCCCTGTTCATTACTATCACTTAACCCTGGTTATTAACTATCACTATAATCCCTGGTATCATTACTATCACATATCCCTGGTGTCATACTACACTATAACCCTGTATTATTACTATCACTATAATCCTGGTATCATTACTATCACTATAATCCCTGGAATCATTACATCACATAATCTCCGGTATATTACTATCACTATAATCCCGGGTATATTACATATTAATCCCTGGTATAAATTACTATCACTATAATCTCTGGTATTAATCACTATAATCCCTGGTATCTTTACTATCACTATAATCCCTGGTATTATTACAATCACTATAATCCCTGGTCATTACTATCACTATAACCCCTGGTATTAATTACTATCACTATAATCCCTGGTATCATTACTATCACTATAATCTCTGGTATTATTACTATCACTATAATCCCTGGTATTATTACTATCACTGTAATCCCTGGTATCATTACTATCACTATAATCTCTGGTATTATCACATATAATCCCTGGTATTATTACTATCACTATAATCCCTGGTATTATCACTATAATCCCTGGTATCATTACTATCACTATAATCCCTGGTATATTACTATCACTATAATCCCTGGTATCATTACTATCACTATAATCCCTGGTTCATTACTATCACTATAATCCCTGGTATTATCACTATAATCCCTGGTTTCATTACTATCACTATAAACCCTGGTATTATTACTATCACTATAATCCCTGGTTAATCATTACTATCACTATAATCCCTGGTATTATCACACTATAATCCCTGGTTTCATTACTATCACTATAACCCCTGGTATTATTACTATCACTATAATCCCTGGTATTACTATCACTATAATCCCTGGTTGTCATTACTATCACTATAACCCCTGGTATTATTACTATCACTATAATCCCTGGTATCATTACTATCACTATAATCCCTGGTATCATTACTATCACTATAATCCTGGTATTATACATATAATCCCTGGTGTCATTACTATCACTATAATCCCTGGTGTCATTACTATCACTATAACCCCTGGTATTATTACTATCACTATAATCCCTGGTATCATTACTATCACTATAATCCCTGGTATCATTACTATCACTATAATCTCTGGTATTATCAGTATAATCCCTGGTGTCATTACTATCACTATAATCCCTGGTGTCATTACTATCACTATAATCCCTGGTATTACCGCTATCACTATAATCCTTGGTATTATTGCTATCACTATAACCCCTGGTATCATTACTATCACTATAATCCCTGGTATCATTACTATCACTATAATCCCTGGTATCATTACTATCACTATAATCTCTGGTATTATCACTATAATCCCTGGTATTATTACTATCACTATAATCCCTGGTATTATCACTATAATCCCTGGTATCATTACTATCACTATAATCCCTGGTGTCATTACTATCACTATAACCCCTGGTATTATTACTATCACTATAATCCCTGGTATCATTACTATCACTATAATCCCTGGTATCATTACTATCACTGTAATCCCTGGTATCATTACTATCACTATAATCTCTGGTATTATCAGTATAATCCCTGGTGTCATTACTATCACTATAATCCCTGGTATTACCGCTATCACTATAATCCTTGGTATTATTGCTATCACTATAACCCCTGGTATCATTACTATCACTATAATCCCTGGTATCATTACTATCACTATAATCTCTGGTATTATCACTATAATCCCTGGTGTCATTACTATCACTATAACCCCTGGTATTATCGCTATCACTATAATCCCAGGTATTACCACTAGGATCCTTGCTGTCATCAGCACATCACTATTTTGCCCCCTCTCTGCCCCGTGTCATCGTCCTCACTGTTCTCCTCATCACATTGTTCCATCGTTTTGGTTCAAATCTTGTTACTTCTTTTTAGAGAATCGGAATCCGGATTATATCCCATTAATAGCGCCCACTTCCCACGATGCATCACTTCCAGCTGCTGAAGTCAGAGGACTGTGCACACCTGACATCCAGGAGTGGAAAGGGAAGAGCTGCACTTACAGTTCTGCACCTTCAGAGCTGAGATCTGCCAGCAGTCCCTGCCTGTTCAGTATCTTCTGTTGAGTTGCATACATGGGAGGAAGGACGCTGCATTTCTGCAGTTTCCTCCATTGCAGTCTATGGGAGTTTGGGGTCAGGCTGATCTGGTGTCAGGGGTCCCTTTAATATTAACTAGTCATGTGACGGGCGCGTTCTTTCGCCATGTCAGGACGGTGTGCACACTAGTGACGGTGTAAAGGCGTCTGTCTGTGCGCCGTCACAGCGCCGGGGGATATGTTACTTTGGACCTAAATTTAAAAAGCAATTAAACACTTTATCTGCAGAAAACAAAAGAGCGACAGCGGCATTAACAGCGAGCGCGACATTGTGCAAAGTGGAGCGCCAGGAGCCGCAGCGCACCCCTCTCCGCCGCTCCGCCCGCCCGGCTCCGCACAGTGACAGTCTGAAGGCAGAGAATTGGATTCCCACAAATTGTTGATGTTCTGTAAACAAGTAGAAGGAACGTGTTAAAAAATAATTATTCGCCTTTTCTTATTTATTATATTTTAAGAAACCGCCTAATAAACTAATTGTTTCCACAATTCTCATCCAGACGTTTCCCAGAAACTTGGAAATAAAATCCAAGCAATGCGGCTTTATCCCCCATATTCCAGGTTTTACTGTTATTTATTACTTTTATTTTTGTTATTTTATTACAATTAATTTTAGGAATTTTGTGCTCTATTTTTTAAATCACAGCATTTTTTTTTACGTTTTTTATGGCTAAGATATTGACAAATGTATCAGTTTTTTATGAAATGTATTATTATTCCCATTCCTAGATGTTACCATTGTTTTCAAGAATTTATGACTATTTTTGATTTTCATATTATGTATTATCTTCGATTGTTTTTACTAATTCATGGATCGCTGTGATCTCAGCACTGAAATATTCTGTTTTTTTTTGCACAAATTCTGATTGATGTAATGAGAGTTCTCTGCACTATGAAAAGGATATCGTCACAGTCACACCCCAAAGACCCTTCATGGGAAGTCACACCCCAAAGACCCTTCACAGACAGTCACACCCCAAAGACCCTTCATGGGAAGTCACCCCCAAAGACCCTTCACAGACAGTCCACACACCCCAAAGACCCTTACACAGTATAGATCACAAGTCCACCCCAAAGATCCTTCACAGACAGTCACACCCCAAACACCCTTCACGGGTAGTCACACCCCACAGACCCTTCATGGGAAGTCACACCCCACAGACTATTCCGTCACACCCCAAAGACTCTTCACAGACAGTCACACCCCAAAGACCCTTCACAGATAGTCACACCCCAAAGACTCTTCATGGGAAGTCACACTCCAAAGACCCTTCACAAATAGTCACACCCCAAAGACCCTTCATGGGAAGTCACACCCCAAAGACTTCACAGATAGTCACACCCTAAAGACTCTTCACAGACAGTCACACCCCAAAGACTCTTCATGGGAAGTCACACTCCAAAGACCCCTCACAGATAGTCACACCCCAAAGACCCTTCATGGGAAGTCACACCCCAAAGACTCTTCACAGATAGTCACACCCCAAAGACCCTTCACAAACAGTCACACCCCAAAGACTCTTACACAGACAGTCACACCCCAAAGACCCTTCACAGATAGTCACACCCCTTAGACTCTTCCTATAGTTATACCCCTCAGACTCTTCACAGATAGTCACACCCCAAAAACCCTTCACAGACAGTCACACCCAAAGACTCTTCACAGACAGTCACACCCCAAAGACCCTTCACAGATAGTTACACCCCGAAGACTCTTCATGGGAAGTCACACTCCAAACACCCTTCAATGATAGTCACACCCCAAAGACCCTTCACAGATAGTCACACCCCAAAGTCTCTTCACAGATAGTCACACCCCAAAGACCCTTCATGGGAAGTCACACCCCAAAGACTCTTCACAGATAGTCACACCCCAAAGACCCTTCACAGACAGTCACACCCCAAAGACTCTTCACAGACAGTCACACCCCAAAGACCCTTCACAGACAGTCACACCCCAAAGTCTGTTCACAGATAGTCACACCTCAAAGACCCTACACAGATAGTCACACCCCAAAGTCTCTTCACAGATAGTCACACCCCAAAGACTTCCCATAGTCACACCCCAAAGACTCTTCACAGATAGTCACACCCCTTAGACTCTTCAGATAGTCACACCCCAAAGACATTTCACAGTCAAACCCCAAAGTCTCTGCACAGATAGTCACACCCCTCAGACTCTTCACAGTCACACCCCAAAGTCTCTTCACAGACAGTCACCCCTCAGACTCTTCCCATAGCCACAACCCTCAGACCCTTCAGATAGTCACACCCAAAAGACTCTTCTGATAGTCACACCCCAAAGACCCTTCAGAGATAGTCACACCCCTCAGACCCTTCACAGTCACACCCCAGACTCTTCACAGATAGTCACACCCCTCAGACTCTTCACATAGTCACACCCCAAAGACTCTTCCCATAGTCACACCCTTTTGTCTCTTCAGTCACACCCCTCAGACTCTTCACAGATAGTCACACCCCAAAGACTCTTCCCATAGTCACACCCTTTTGTATCTTCACAGTCACACCCCTCAGACTCTTCACAGATAGTCACACCTCTTAGACTCTTCCCATAGTCACACCCTTTTGTCTCTTCACAGACAGTCACACCTTAGACTCTTCCCATAGTCACACCCTTTTGTCTCTTCACAGACAGTCACACCCCTCAGACTCTTCAGTCACACCCCAAAGACTCTTCACAGATAGTCACACCCCTCAGACTCTTCACAGAGTCACACCCCAAAGACTCTTCCCATAGTCACACACCCTTTTGTCTCTTCACAGATAGTCACACCTCTTAGACTCTTCCCATAGTCACACCCTTTTGTCTCTTCACAGACAGTCACACCTCTTAGACTCTTCCCATAGTCACACCCTTTTGTCTCTTCACAGACAGTCACACCCCTCAGACTCTTCAGTCACACCCCAAAGACTCTTCACAGATAGTCACACCCCTTAGACTCTTCACAGAGTCACACCCCAAAGACTCTTCCCATAGTCACACCCTTTTGTCTCTTCACAGACAGTCACACCTCTTAGACTCTTCCCATAGTCACACCCTTTTGTCTCTTCACAGACAGTCACACCTCTTAGACTCTTCCCATAGTCACACCCTTTTGTCTCTTCACAGACAGTCACACCCCTCAGACTCTTCAGTCACACCCCAAAGACTCTTCACAGATAGTCACACCCCTCAGACTCTTCACAGAGTCACACCCCAAAGACTCTTCCCATAGTCACACCCTTTTGTCTCTTCACAGATAGTCACACCTTAGACTCTTCCCATAGTCACACCCTTTTGTCTCTTCACAGACAGTCACACTCTTAGACTCTTCCCATAGTCACACCCTTTTGTCTCTTCACAGACAGTCACACCCCTCAGACTCTTCAGTCACACCCCAAAGACTCTTCACAGATAGTCACACCCCTCAGACTCTTCACAGAGTCACACCCCAAAGACTCTTCCCATAGTCACACCCTTTTGTCTCTTCACAGATAGTCACACCTTAGACTCTTCCCATAGTCACACCCTTTTGTCTCTTCACAGACAGTCACACCCCTCAGACTCTTCAGTCACACCCCAAAGACTCTTCACAGATAGTCACACCCCTCAGACTCTTCACAGAGTCACACCCCAAAGACTCTTCCCATAGTCACACCCTTTTGTCTCTTCACAGATAGTCACACCTTAGACTCTTCCCATAGTCACACCCTTTTGTCTCTTCACAGACAGTCACACCTCTTAGACTCTTCCCATAGTCACACCCTTTTGTCTCTTCACAGACAGTCACACCCCTCAGACTCTTCAGTCACACCCAAAGACTCTTCACAGATAGTCACACCCTCAGACTCTTCACAGAGTCACACCCCAAAGACTCTTCCATAGTCACACCCTTTTGTCTCTTCACAGATAGTCACACCTTAGACTCTTCCCATAGTCACACCCTTTTGTCTCTTCACAGACAGTCACACCCCTCAGACTCTTCAGTCACACCCCAAAGACTCTTCACAGATAGTCACACCCCTCAGACTCTTCACAGAGTCACACCCCAAAGACTCTTCCCATAGTCACACCCTTTTGTCTCTTCACAGATAGTCACACCTTAGACTCTTCCCATAGTCACACCCTTTTGTCTCTTCACAGACAGTCACACCTCTTAGACTCTTCCATAGTCACACCCTTTTGTCTCTTCACAGAGTCACACCCCTCAGACTCTTCAGTCACACCCCAAAGACTCTTCACAGATAGTCACACCCCTCAGACTCTTCACAGAGTCACACCCCAAAGACTCTTCCCATAGTCACACCCTTTAAGTCTCTTCACAGATAGTCACACCTCTTAGACTCTTCCCATAGTCGCACTCCATATTCCAAGGAGTCACAGCGTTTTGACAGATAGTCACACCTTAGACTCTTCCCATAGTCACACCCTTTTGTCTCTTCACAGACAGTCACACCCCTCAGACTCTTCAGTCACACCCCAAAGACTATTCACAGATAGTCACACCCCTCAGACTCTTCACAGAGTCACACCCCAAAAACCCTTCACAGACAGTCACACCCCAAAGACTCTTCACAGACAGTCACACCCTAAAGACCCTTCACAGATAGTTACACCCCGAAGACTCTTCATGGGAAGTCACACTCCAAACACCCTTCAATGATAGTCACACCCCAAAGACCCTTCACAGATAGTCACACCCCAAAGTCTCTTCACAGATAGTCACACCCCAAAGACCCTTCATGGGAAGTCACACCCCAAAGACTCTTCACAGATAGTCACACCCCAAAGACCCTTCACAGACAGTCACACCCCAAAGACTCTTCACAGACAGTCACACCCCAAAGACCCTTCACAGACAGTCACACCCCAAAGTCTGTTCACAGATAGTCACACCTCAAAGACCCTACACAGATAGTCACACCCCAAAGTCTCTTCACAGATAGTCACACCCCAAAGACTTCCAATAGTCACACCCCAAAGACTCTTCACAGATAGTCACACCCCTTAGACCTTCAGATAGTCACACCCCAAAGACATTTCACAGTCAAACCCCAAAGTCTCTGCACAGATAGTCACACCCCTCAGACTCTTCACAGTCACACCCCAAAGTCTCTTCACAGACAGTCACCCCTCAGACTCTTCCCATAGCCACAACCCTCAGACCCTTCAGATAGTCACACCCAAAAGACTCTTCGATAGTCACACCCCAAAGACCCTTCAAGATAGTCACACCCCTCAGACCCTTCACAGTCACACCCCAGACTCTTCACAGATAGTCACACCCCTCAGACTCTTCACATAGTCACACCCCAAAGACTCTTCCCATAGTCACACCCTTTTGTCTCTTCAGTCACCACCCTCAGACTCTTCACAGATAGTCACACCCCAAAGACTCTTCCCATAGTCACACCCTTTTGTATCTTCACAGTCACACCCCTCAGACTCTTCACAGATAGTCACACCTCTTAGACTCTTCCCATAGTACACACCCTTTTGTCTCTTCACAGACAGTCACACCTCTTAGACTCTTCCATAGTCACACCCTTTTGTCTCTTCACAGACAGTCACACCCCTCAGACTCTTCAGTCACACCCCAAAGACTCTTCACAGATAGTCACACCCCTCAGACTCTTCACAGAGTCACACCCAAAGACTCTTCCCATAGTCACACCCTTTTGTCTCTTCACAGACAGTCACACCTCTTAGACTCTTCCCATAGTCACACCCTTTTGTCTCTTCACAGACAGTCACACCTCTTAGACTCTTCCCATAGTCACACCCTTTTGTCTCTTCACAGACAGTCACACCCCTCAGACTCTTCAGTCACACCCCAAAGACTCTTCACAGATAGTCACACCCCTCAGACTCTTCACAGAGTCACACCCCAAAGACTCTTCCCATAGTCACACCCTTTTGTCTCTTCACAGATAGTCACACCTTAGACTCTTCCCATAGTCACACCCTTTTGTCTCTTCACAGACAGTCACACCTCTTAGACTCTTCCCATAGTCACACCCTTTTGTCTCTTCACAGACAGTCACACACCCTCAGACTCTTCAGTCACACCCCAAAGACTCTTCACAGATAGTCACACCCCTCAGACTCTTCACAGAGTCACACCCAAAGACTCTTCCCATAGTCACACCCTTTTGTCTCTTCACAGATAGTCACACCTTAGACTCTTCCCATAGTCACACCCTTTTGTCTCTTCACAGACAGTCACACCCCTCAGACTCTTCAGTCACACCCCAAAGACTCTTCACAGATAGTCACACCCCTCAGACTCTTCACAGAGTCACACCCCAAAGACTCTTCCATAGTCACACCCTTTTGTCTCTTCACAGATAGTCACACCTTAGACTCTTCCCATAGTCACACCCTTTTGTCTCTTCACAGACAGTCACACCTCTTAGACTCTTCCCATAGTCACACCCTTTTGTCTCTTCACAGACAGTCACACCCCTCAGACTCTTCAGTCACACCCAAAGACTCTTCACAGATAGTCACACCCCTCAGACTCTTCACAGAGTCACACCCCAAAGACTCTTCCCATAGTCACACCCTTTAAGTCTCTTCACAGATAGTCACACCTCTTAGACTCTTCCCATAGTCACACCCTTTTGTCTCTTCACAGAGTCACACCCCAAAGACTCTTCCCATAGTCACACCCTTTAAGTCTCTTCACAGATAGTCACACCTCTTAGACTCTTCCCATAGTCGCACTCCAATTCCAAGGAGTCACAGCGTTTTGACTCATTTGATAATCTTTTCTGGAAACGTTTTGCTTGATTCTTCTTATTTAATGATCCATTAATATAATTATCTATAAAAACCATGATCTGATTACTGGTAAATCCACTTGATCTCCAGGCTAAACCAGGTAGAACAGAGGAAGATAATGAATCTCTGGGAGAAAGCAATAGACAACTGAATCAACTAGAAGAATAAAATAAAATTAACTGAGAAAAGCAGTGGATCACCGGGAAATTAACAGACTGATCACCAGAGAAGGAGACTGCTAAATAATGAAGAGGAATATAAGTTATTGGATCATCAGGGAGACCACTAGATCACTATGGTGTGCTCTGCTTCACTATGGGAGGAGGGTAATAATCCTCCTCCCCACCTGATCACTGAATCACCAGAGTAGGACACTAATCCACTGGATCATCACAAGGGATAGTGAAGAAATAAATCACTCTGGACAGATTCTCCTACACAGATCACCAGAGAATGACACTAATCCACTTAGACACTAACAGTGGATTACCATGAAATGAAGACAACACATCTATTAATATGAACAATTAATCCATTAGATCCGGGAACAAAAACTTTAATAGTCAGGACAGGAAAACAAATCACCAAGAAAGAACACTAGATCACCACCAGATCACCGAGGAAGTCTCTGTCACTGGATGGCTAGGGCAACATTAATCCATTGGGTCACCAGACTGATCTGCAAAGAAGGAATCCACTGGATCATCAGGGAAAGGAACTGAACAATTAACTTATCAGGTAAAAACAGGAATCTCCCAGACAAGCAGAGATGGATAGGTAATCGTTTGATCATAATAGATCAATATTAAACCAGAGAATTATTCGGGTAAGAACATTAATTCTCAGAATCATACTAGATCTAACAAAAAAAATTAGGTTAAAAAGAAATCCACTGAATCGCCAGATTTAAATATGAAACCAACTAAGGAAAGGAATCCACTGGATTACAACAATGGACACTAAACAACATAATCGGCAGGTCAGAACAGGAATCCACTTGATTATAAGAGATTGACAGTGAACTACCTCAGAGATGATCACTAAACCGGTAAATCTTCAAGTGATCACAATAGGAAAACACTGAATCATGATGTAGAACAGGAAAGACCCTTCACAGATATTCACACCTTAAAGACCCTTCATGGAAGTCACACCCCAAAGACGTTTCACAGAGTCACACCCCAAAGACCCTTCACAGATAGTCATACCCCAAAGACCCTTCACAGACAGTCACACCCCAAAGACCCTACATGGGAAGTCACACCCCAAAGACCCTTCACAGATAGTCACACCCCAAAGACCCTTCATGGGAAGTCACACCCCAAAGACTCTTCACAGATAGTCACACCCCAAAGACATTTCACAGTCACACCCCAAAGACCCTTCACAGATAGTCATACCCCAAAGACCCTTCACAGATAGTCACACCCCAAAGACCCTACATGGGAAGTCACACCCCAAAGACCCTTCACAGATAGTCACACCCCAAAGACCCTTCATGGGAAGTCACACCCCAAAGACTCTTCACAGATAGTCACACCCCAAAGACCCTTCACAGATAGTCACACCCCTTAGACTCTTCCTATAGTTATACCCCTCAGACTCTTCACAGATAGTCACACCCCAAAAACCCTTCACAGACAGTCACACCCCAAAGACTCTTCACAGACAGTCACACCCCAAAGACCCTTCACAGATAGTTACACCCCGAAGACTCTTCATGGGAAGTCACACTCCAAACACCCTTCAATGATAGTCACACCCCAAAGACCCTTCACAGATAGTCACACCCCAAAGTCTCTTCACAGATAGTCACACCCCAAAGACCCTTCATGGGAAGTCACACCCCAAAGACTCTTCACAGATAGTCACACCCCAAAGACCCTTCACAGACAGTCACACCCCAAAGACTCTTCACAGACAGTCACACCCCAAAGACCCTTCACAGACAGTCACACCCCAAAGTCTGTTCACAGATAGTCACACCTCAAAGACCCTACACAGATAGTCACACCCCAAAGTCTCTTCACAGATAGTCACACCCCAAAGACTCTTCACAGATAGTCACACCCCAAAGACTCTTCCCATAGTCACACCCCAAAGACTCTTCACAGATAGTCACACCCCTTAGACTCTTCAGATAGTCACACCCCTCAGACATCTTCACATAGTCACACACCCAAAAGTCTCTTCACAGACAGTCACCCCTCAGACTCTTCCCATAGCCACAACCCTCAGACCCTTCAGATAGTCACACCCAAAAGACTCTTCTGATAGTCACACCCCAAAGACCCTTCAGAGATAGTCACACCCCTCAGACCCTTCACAGTCACACCCCAGACTCTTCACAGATAGTCACACCCCTCAGACTCTTCACATAGTCACACCCCAAAGACTCTTCCCATAGTCACACCCTTTTGTCTCTTCAGTCACACCCCTCAGACTCTTCACAGATAGTCACACCCCAAAGACTCTTCCCATAGTCACACCCTTTTGTCTCTTCACAGTCACACCCCTCAGACTCTTCACAGATAGTCACACCTCTTAGACTCTTCCCATAGTCACACCCTTTTGTCTCTTCACAGACAGTCACACCTCTTAGACTCTTCCCATAGTCACACTCTTTTGTCTCTTCACAGACATTCACACCCCTCAGACTCTTCAGTCACACCCCAAAGACTCTTCACAGATAGTCACACCCCTCAGACTCTTCACAGAGTCACACCCCAAAGACTCTTCCCATAGTCACACCCTTTTGTCTCTTCACAGATAGTCACACCTCTTAGACTCTTCCCATAGTCACACCCTTTTGTCTCTTCACAGACAGTCACACCTCTTAGACTCTTCCCATAGTCACACCCTTTTGTCTCTTCACAGACAGTCACACCCCTCAGACTCTTCAGTCACACCCCAAAGACTCTTCACAGATAGTCACACCCCTCAGACTCTTCACAGAGTCACACCCCAAAGACTCTTCCCATAGTCACACCCTTTTGTCTCTTCACAGATAGTCACACCTTAGACTCTTCCCATAGTCACACCCTTTTGTCTCTTCACAGACAGTCACACCTCTTAGACTCTTCCCATAGTCACACCCTTTTGTCTCTTCACAGACAGTCACACCCCTCAGACTCTTCAGTCACACCCCAAAGACTCTTCACAGATAGTCACACCCCTCAGACTCTTCACAGAGTCACACCCCAAAGACTCTTCCCATAGTCAAAACCCTTTTGTCTCTTCACAGTCACACCTTAGACTCTTCCATAGTCACACCCTTTTGTCTCTTCACAGACAGTCACACCTCTTAGACTCTTCCCATAGTCACACCCTTTTGTCTCTTCACAGACAGTCACACCCCTCAGACTCTTCAGTCACACCCCAAAGACTCTTCACAGATAGTCACACCCCTCTGACTCTTCACAGAGTCACACCCCAAAGACTCTTCCCATAGTCACACCCTTTAAGTCTCTTCACAGATAGTCACACCCCTCAGACTCTTCACAGAGTCACACCCCAATGACTCTTCCCATAGTCACACCCTTTTGTCTCTTCACAGTCACACCTTAGACTCTTCCCATAGTCACACCCCTTTTGTCTCTTCACAGACAGTCACACCTCTTAGACTCTTCCCATAGTCACACCCTTTTTGTCTCTTCACAGACAGTCACACCCCTCAGACTCTTCAGTCACACCCCAAAGACTCTTCACAGATAGTCACACCCCTCTGACTCTTCACAGAGTCACACCCAAAGACTCTTCCCATAGTCACACCCTTTAAGTCTCTTCACAGAAGTCACACCTCTTAGACTCTTCCCATAGTCAACACCCTTTTGTCTACTTCACAGATATTCACACCTCTTAGACTCTTCCCATAGTCACACCCTTTGCCCTCTTCACAGTTTAGTCACACCTCTTAGACTCTTCCCATAGTCACACTCCATATTCCAAGGAGTCACAGCGTTTTGACTCATTTGATAATCTTTTCTGGAAACGTTTTGCTTGATTCTTCTTATTTAATGATCCATTAATATAATTATCTATAAAAACCATGATCTGATTACTGGTAAATCCACTTGATCTCCAGGCTAAACCAGGTAGAACAGAGAAGATAATGAATCTCTGGGAGAAAGCAATAGACAACTGAATCAACTAGAAGAATAAAATAAAATTAACTGAGAAAAGCAGTGGATCACCGGGAAATTAACAGACTGATCACCAGAGAAGGAGACTGCTAAATAATGAAGAGGAATATAAGTTATTGGATCATCAGGGAGACCACTAGATCACTATGGTGTGCTCTGCTTCACTATGGGAGGAGGGTAATAATCCTCCTCCCCACCTGATCACTGAATCACCAGAGTAGGACACTAATCCACTGGATCATCACAAGGGATAGTGAAGAAATAAATCACTCTGGACAGATTCTCCTACACAGATCACCAGAGAATGACACTAATCCACTTAGACACTAACAGTGGATTACCATGAAATGAAGACAACACATCTATTAATATGAACAATTAATCCATTAGATCCGGGAACAAAAACTTTAATAGTCAGGACAGGAAAACAAATCACCAAGAAAGAACACTAGATCACCACCAGATCACCGAGGAAGTCTCTGTCACTGGATGGCTAGGGCAACATTAATCCATTGGGTCACCAGACTGATCTGCAAAGAAGGAATCCACTGGATCATCAGGGAAAGGAACTGAACAATTAACTTATCAGGTAAAAACAGGAATCTCCCAGACAAGCAGAGATGGATAGGTAATCGTTTGATCATAATAGATCAATATTAAACCAGAGAATTATTCGGGTAAGAACATTAATTCTCAGAATCATACTAGATCTAACAAAAAAAAAATTAGGTTCAAAAGAAATCCACTGAATCACCAGATTTAAATATGAAACCAACTAAGGAAAGGAATCCACTGGATTACAACAATGGACACTAAACAACATAATCGGCAGGTCAGAACAGGAATCCACTTGATTATAAGAGATTGACAGTGAACTACCTCAGAGATGATCACTAAACCGGTAAATCTTCAAGTGATCACAATAGGAAAACACTGAATCATGATGTAGAACAGGAAAGACCCTTCACAGATATTCACACCTTAAAGACCCTTCATGGGAAGTCACACCCCAAAGACGTTTCACAGAGTCACACCCCAAAGACCCTTCACAGATAGTCATACCCCAAAGACCCTTCACAGACAGTCACACCCCAAAGACCCTACATGGGAAGTCACACCCCAAAGACCCTTCACAGATAGTCACACCCCAAAGACCCTTCATGGGAAGTCACACCCCAAAGACTCTTCACAGATAGTCACACCCCAAAGACATTTCACAGTCACACCCCAAAGACTCTTCACAGACAGTCACACCCCAAAGACCCTTCATGGGAAGTCACACCCCAAAGACTATTCCGTCACACTCCAAAGACTCTTCACAGACAGTCACACCCCAAAGACTCTTCACAGACAGTCACACCCCAAAGACCCTTCATGGGAAGTCACACCCCAAAGGCTATTCCGTCACACCCCAAAGACTCTTCACAGACAGTCACACCCCAAAGACCCTTCACAGATAGTCACACCCCAAAGACTCTTCATGGGAAGTCACACTCCAAAGACCCTTCACAGATAGTCACACCCCAAAGACCCTTCATGGGAAGTCACACCCCAAATACTTCACAGATAGTCACACCCTAAAGACTCTTCACAGACAGTCACACCCCAAAGACTCTTCATGGGAAGTCACACTCCAAAGACCCCTCACAGATAGTCACACCCCAAAGACCCTTCATGGGAAGTCACACCCCAAAGACTCTTCACAGATAGTCACACCCCAAAGACCCTTCACAGACAGTCACACCCCAAAGACTCTTCACAGACAGTCACACCCCAAAGACCCTTCACAGATAGTCACACCCCTTAGACTCTTCCTATAGTTATACCCCTCAGACTCTTCACAGATAGTCACACCCCAAAAACCCTTCACAGACAGTCACACCCCAAAGACTCTTCACAGACAGTCACACCCCAAAGACCCTTCACAGATAGTTACACCCCGAAGACTCTTCATGGGAAGTCACACTCCAAACACCCTTCACTGATAGTCACACCCCAAAGACCCTTCACAGATAGTCACACCCCAAAGTCTCTTCACAGATAGTCACACCCCAAAGACCCTTCATGGGAAGTCACACCCCAAAGACTCTTCACAGATAGTCACACCCCAAAGACCCTTCACAGACAGTCACACCCCAAAGACTCTTCACAGACAGTCACACCCCAAAGACCCTTCACAGACAGTCACACCCCAAAGTCTGTTCACAGATAGTCACACCTCAAAGACCCTACACAGATAGTCACACCCCAAAGTCTCTTCACAGATAGTCACACCCCAAAGACTCTTCCCATAGTCACACCCCAAAGACTCTTCACAGATAGTCACACCCCAAAGACTCTTCCCATAGTCACACCCCAAAGACTCTTCACAGATAGTCACACCCCTTAGACTCTTCAGATAGTCACACCCCAAAGACATTTCACAGTCAAACCCCAAAGTCTCTGCACAGATAGTCACACCCCTCAGACTCTTCACAGTCACATCCCAAAGTCTCTTCACAGACAGTCACCCCTCAGACTCTTCCCATAGCCACAACCCTCAGACCCTTCAGATAGTCACACCCAAAAGACTCTTCTGATAGTCACACCCCAAAGACCCTTCAGAGATAGTCACACCCCTCAGACCCTTCACAGTCACAACCCCAGACTCTTCACAGATAGTCACACCCCTCAGACTCTTCACATAGTCACACCCCAAAGACTCTTCCCATAGTCACACCCTTTTGTCTCTTCAGTCACACCCCTCAGACTCTTCACAGATAGTCACACCCCAAAGACTCTTCCCATAGTCACATCCTTTTGTCTCTTCACAGTCACACCCCTCAGACTCTTCACAGATAGTCACACCTTAGACTCTTCCCATAGTCACACCCTTTTGTCTCTTCACAGACAGTCACACCCCTCAGACTCTTCAGTCACACCCCAAAGACTCTTCACAGATAGTCACACCCCTCAGACTCTTCAGAGTCACACCCCAAAGACTCTTCCCATAGTCACACCCTTTTGTCTCTTCACAGATAGTCACACCTCTTAGACTCTTCCCATAGTCACACCCTTTTGTCTCTTCACAGACAGTCACACCTCTTAGACTCTTCCCATAGTCACACCCTTGTCTCTTCACAGACAGTCACACCCCTCAGACTCTTCAGTCACACCCCAAACACTCTTCACAGATAGTCACACCCCTCAGACTCTTCACATAGTCACACCCTTTTGTCTCTTCACAGATAGTCACACCTTAGACTCTTCCCATAGTCACACCCTTTTGTCTCTTCACAGACAGTCACACCTCTTAGACTCTTCCCATAGTCACACCCTTTTGTCTCTTCACAGACAGTCACACCCCTCAGACTCTTCAGTCACACCCCAAAGACTCTTCACAGATAGTCACACCCCTCAGACTCTTCACAGAGTCACACCCCAAAGACTCTTCCCATAGTCACACCCTTTTGTCTCTTCACAGATAGTCACACCTTAGACTCTTCCCATAGTCACACCCTTTTGTCTCTTCACAGTCACACCTCTTAGACTCTTCCCATAGTCACACCCTTTTGTCTCTTCACAGACAGTCACACCCCTCAGACTCTTCAGTCACACCCCAAAGACTCTTCACAGATAGTCACACCCCTCAGACTCTTCACAGAGTCACACCCCAAAGACTCTTCCCATAGTCACACCCTTTTGTCTCTTCACAGATAGTCCACACCTTAGACTCTTCCCATAGTCACACCCTTTTGTCTCTTCACAGACAGTCACACTTCTTAGACTCTTCCCATAGTCACACCCTTTTGTCTCTTCACAGACAGTCACACCCCTCAGACTCTTCAGTCACACCCCAAAGACTCTTCACAGATAGTCACACCCCTCAGACTCTTCACAGAGTCACACCCCAAAGACTCTTCCCATAGTCACACCCTTTAAGTCTCTTCACAGACAGTCACACCTCTTAGACTCTTCCCATAGTCACACCCTTTTGTCTCTTCACAGACAGTCACACCTCTTAGACTCTTCCCATAGTCACACCATTTTGTCTCTTCACAGACAGTCACACCTCTTAGACTCTTCCCATAGTCACACCCTTTAAGTCTCTTCACAGATAGTCACACCTCTTAGACTCTTCCCATAGTCACACTCCATATTCCAAGGAGTCACAGCGTTT
>JARQOD010003286.1:25643-66803 GCA_033576555.1 Oophaga sylvatica | reverse complement strand
CCTGAAACGCAGAAATTGCCTCAGGAGGCCAATTCACCACATCGGAACCTTTTTTGGTCAAATCAGTCAATGGTTTAACAATACCGGAGAAATTACCAATAAATTTACGATAAAAATTGGCAAAACCCAAAAATCTCTGAAGAGCCTTCAATGTAGTAGGTTGAACCCAATCACAGATGGCCTGAACCTTGACCGGGTTCATTTCAATAACAGACAGAGACAAAATGAATCCCAGAAATGAAACCTTCTGTATGCCAAAAAGACACTTTGATACCTTCACATACAGTGCATTCTCTCTCAAAATCTGGAACACAGTCCGAACATCTTTCACATGAGAGTCCCAGTCGATGGAAAAAAATCAAGATATCATCCAAATAAACAATCAGAAATTTATCCGCAAAATCCCTGAAAATATCATTCATAAAAGATTGGAAGACGGAAGGGCATTAGTAAGCCCAAAAGGCATCACTAGGTACTCAAAATGCCCCTCTGGGGTATTAAACGCCGTCTTCCATTCATCCCCGTGCTTAATGCGAATAAGGTTATACGCCCCCTGAGGTCAAGCTTGGTAAACCAACTAGCACTTTTCACTCTGGAAGATAGGTCAGAAATCAAGGGTAAAGGATATTGATATTTAACAGTGATCTTATTCAGGAGGCGATAGTCAATACACGGCCTCAATGAACCATCCTTTTTGGCCACAAAGAAAAAACCGGCGCCCAAGGGTGAAGAGGATGGTCTGATATGACCCTTCTCCAAAGACTCCTTGATATAAGATCGCATAGCATCGTGTTCAGGTACAGATAAATTAAAAAGGCGACCTTTAGGGAATTTACCACCAGGCACTAACTCAATAGCGCAATCATAGTGTTGTGAATGTTTTGGAAATGAATTCTGAGCAGAAGCTCCCTCTGGTGGTTACAAACAGTACTGAACCATTCAATGAGGATTGGCAATCAGGAGTCACAGACTGGCTTGATATAAGGGAGGTTCCCTCCCATCATGGTTGCCGGTGATCAATTGTTCTTGTCTGAACTGTGGTTCCTGGTTCACGTGGAAGCTTGCTGAGTCTTGCCTCTTCTTCTGCTTTCAGATAAGATATTTTCTGTTTTTGTTTTTGTGCTTTCCATTTGCATATTTCTCTGCATTTCTGTGAGGTTAGCCAGGTCCCCCCCCGGGGGGCTTGGGCTCCTCTCAGTTCCGCTGGAGCCACTGTTATTTGTTCATTTGCCTTTTCCAGTTTTTTCAGTGGCTGCGGCTTAGTTTTGTTACACCAGAGAACTGATTTAGGTGGTAGAGGTCGTGTGATCTTAGGTGTTTATGCCATCAGTAGCGTTGGCATTTTTTAGGTTTTTTTTTGGATTGCAGTGAGTATCCTTTCTATCCTTTTCTGTCTAGGCAGATTGGGCCCCAGCGTTTGCTCATACTATTTTCTGTCTGTGTCTGTATTTCCTCTTGTCTAACTGCCATTACATGTTTGGGGGCTTCCTATGTTCTTTGGGGATCTGCTCCGGGGCAGATAGCTTTCCTCTTTCTATCTTTAGGTGTAGTTAATCTCTCAGGCTGTGAAGAGGCGTCTAGGACCAACGTAGGAACGCTCCACGGCTGCCTTTAGTTGTGGTGGTTAGTCAGGGTACTGCAATCCAATAGATTCCAACCTCTCTGGTGTATTGTCGTTTTTGCCTGCTCTCCTCAGCTACCAAAACATAACAGTATCACCGGCCAAACTGAAAATTGTATGGTACTCACAGAAGGGAAAAAAAGTTTGGAAAGAATAAAGTTGTCAGAGTTGTCAGAGATTTTTTTTTTTCTGTTTCTTGCATTTTTTTCCCTCTTATTCTCTGGGTGCTGAGGAGGATTTTTTTTTTCTCTCAATGGAGCTTGCACAGCTGTCTGGCCGTGTGGATCAGCTTGCCACTGAGGTTCGGAGTATTGCTACCTATCTTGCTGGGTTGCCGGTTGTGGAACCTAGGATTCCCATGCCAGATTTGTTTTTGGGAGATCGGGCCAAATTTCTGAATTTCAAAAATAACTGTAAGTTGTTTTTTGCCTTAAAACCTAAGTCCTCAGGGAACGCAGCACAGCAGGTTCAAATTGTCATCTCTCTCCTGCGTGGCGATCCTCAGGATTGGGCTTTTTCCTGACACCTGGGGACCCTGTTTTGAGTGATGTTGATGCATTTTTTCTGGCTCTGGGGTTATTGTACGATGAGCCTAATGTCACTGATCAAGCTGAAAGAACCTTGTTGGCATTAAATCAGGGGCTTGAAGACGCTGAGTTGTACTGTCAGAAATTCCGAAAATGGGCAGTCCTAACCAAATGGAATGATGATGCTTTGGCAGCCCTTTTCGGAAGGGGCTGTCAGAGAATGTAAAAGATGTTATGGTGGGTTTCCCTGCTCCCTCTGGTCTCAATGATTCTATGTCATTAGCGATTCAAATTGACAGACGTTTGCGTGAGCGTAGAGGTATGCGTGGAATAGTGTTGCCTTGTGAGCCAGCTTCTGAACCCATGCAGTGTGATAGAGTGGCTTCTGGGGCACAGCGTCATGAGTTTCGAAAACGCAATGGGTTATGTTTCTATTGTGGTTACGCCTCTCATGCTATTTCTGTCTGCCCTAAGCGGGGAAGACGTTTTGCACGCTCAGTTGTCTTGGGTAGTGTTCAGACTAAATGTAAGGTTCTATGTATATATTCCTGAAACTCAGTTTGTTCGTCAGCCATTTTACTTTCTGTCTTGCTGCAGCTATCTTGCCCTCAGTCAAAATGGAGTTTCCAGCTTGCATGTTCCCGCCCTGATTCTCTCCTTTGCTTCTTAAGCAGCCACAGCTGAGCAATCAGTGCTTCAGAATCTAGCCTGCAGTGAACCTGTGACTTGACTCCTGTAAGCCTTGGACCTTGTACTCCAGCTATTCCTACTGAGGAACTCTGAAGCACTTGTGGACTCTGAACCCTGCTCTTTAAAAGACCCACGTTTGCATGGACTTACGGTAACAGAGAAGAAGATCCTGAACCTGTATTGGAGAGTGATTGCTGAGCTTGGATTACTCTGGCCTGCTGTGTCTCCTGTTTCTGTGTCTGCAAACTGTGTGGACTATTTCTGCCAACTTGTATGAAGTAATACAGGACTTTTCTATATCAAACCTGTGACTCCTGTGTTTTCATCGCACCCAAGCACAAGACGCTATATGAACTGTACTACATACATTACAAGATTCTGAAGCCAAACGTTAGTGTCTGCTGGGTCTGGAAGGCTGTGTCTGCTGTACTGTGGATATCGGATGTCCGGTTGTACTTTCTGTGATGACAGTGGTTGTGACTTCTCACAACCATTCCAGGTGAGCAATTCCCTTAAGTTTTTTCTTTTTGCAGTGTTACCACAGGTAAACACTATTGTTTTTTTTTTTTTTTCCTTTCTTTTCTCTTTTTTGTCTGCTGTAACTCTGGATATCAGATGTCTGGTTGAAACTTTCTGTGATGATAGTGGTTGTGACTTCTCACAACCATTCCAGGTGAGCAGTTCCCTTAATTTTTTTTTCTCTCTGCAGTGTTGCCACAGGTGAACACTATTGTTTTTTTTTCTCTCCTCTTCTTCCAGTAATCCTGTCTTAAAAGATCTGGAAAATGGAGGCCCGCATAAAGGAACTTTGCGGAGTGACTGATAATATCCTTGCAGATTTGCAGAATATAAAGACCCGTTTTACAAATCTACAGGACCTCAATAATCACAATTTGCAAGTGGTTGGACAGACTACCCAGGATTTGCGAGCCAGGATTGAGGTTCTAGAGGGGCGAGTCCAGGCTCCTGCCGTAGCCCCGAGTGCTGGGATTCCCAAGTTGCCCCCTTTTCGTTTTGGCGGTGAACGTGAGAAATTCAGGGGATTTATTAATCAATGCAATCTTTTTTTTTCTGCACATGCTTCACAATTTCCCACTGAACGATCTAAGGTGCTTACTATAATTATGTTGCTTACCAACAAGGCTTTAATGTGGGCAAACCCTCTGATTGAGACTGAGGATGATTGTTTGAATCACCTTGATGATTTTATTTCAGCCATGGGGCAGGTGTTTGATGACCCCAATCGAGGTGCAACAGCTGAAGCAGCCATGTTAGCTTTGCGCCAAGGTAAGCACTCGGTAGCTGAATATGCCTTGGATTTCAGGAGATGGGCCCTTGATACCACCTGGGACAGTTCCGCCAAAAAATCTATTTTTCGAAAGGGGTTATCTCCACTGATTAAGGATGAACTTGCTCGTGCCGACCCTCCCACTGCGTTAGGTGACTTTATTAACTACTGCATCCGTATTGATACTCGTCTGACTGAACGCAGGCAAGAGAGATGGTTCGAAAGCAATCGTACTAACCTTTTCCTACCTTCCTCTCCAGCTAAGGAACCTTTGAGTAGGATTACACGGGAACCTGAACCTGAACCCATGCAGGTAGACTCTTTACAACGACGGGTTAGTGATGCACGCAAGGAACATTGTTTTAAGGAGAATCTATGTTTCTATTGTGGTAAGTCAGGGCACTTCATTATAAACTGCCCCAGCCGTTCTCATAAGACTACTGCAGCACTCATTCATTGTGAGTGTTGCGAGAGGGGATCTGTCAGGTCCGAGCCTCAGGCTCCAGAGAGATCTGCAGCAACAGATCTTGATTTCTCGGACTTAAACTCCGTTACCTCTGAGGACGTTGACTGTGTAAACGCTGCCATTTTTCAAGTTTCCTCAGCGGTTGTCCCAGCTGAGTTGTAAGAAAAACAATTCTCATTGCTTTCTTTCCATCAAACTCTGGGTTGACTCAGCTTGGGTGTCTAGCTCTGCTATGATCGACTCAGGGGCAAGTGGAAATTTTATGGATGTCTCCTTTGCTCTGAAACAGGGAATACGTTCAGTGAAGAAGGCTACTCCAGTACAGATGGAAACTGTGGATGGCTCCCTGCTGACCTCTGGACCAGTGGATCAGGAAACAGAGCCTTTGAGGGTTCTTATGGGTAAAGATCATCAAGAGAAACTGTCCTTTATGCTTATCTCTTCTCCCCACTTTCCCATTATTCTAGGGCTACCATGGCTGCAGGCTCAGAATCCTACCATTAACTGGGAGACCAAGGAATTACACTTTCCAGAGAAACAGATGAGTCCAAAAGTTTCAGCTTGCTCTGTTCCTAAAGGAATCATGTCAGTCCCTGAACTACCAGCTGTATACCAGGACTATGTGGATTTATGTGACAAGAAGAATGCTGACCAGCTTCCTCCTCACCGTCCATATGATTGTCCAATTGAATTATTGCCTGGAGCAGAGATACCTTTTGGTAAGATCTACCCCCTGGCGGGGCCCGAGCTAAAGGCTTTAAAGGATTACATAGATGAAAATCTAGCCAAGGGCTTCATACGCCCCTCTTCATCTCCTGCAGGTGCACCCATCTTCTTTGTAAAGAAGAAAGATGGATCTCTGAGACCATGCGTAGACTATAGGGAACTCAATAAGGTTACTATTAGAAACCGTTATCCATTGCCTTTAATCCCTGAGTTATTGGAGAGAGTGCGACATGCCAAAATTTTTTCTAAACTAGATCTTCGTGGGGCCTATAACTTAGTCCGTATTAGACCTGGGGATGAATGGAAGACTGCATTCAGGTCACGCTATGGACACTTTGAATATCTAGTTATGCCTTTTGGTCTGAGTACCGCCCCAGCCACTTTCCAACACTTGGTGAATGACATCTTCAGGGATCTCCTAGATACATTCGTGGTAATTTATTTGGATGATATTCTAATTTTTTCTGACTCCACAGAGGAACATCATGGACATGTGAGAATGGTCTTGGAACGTCTAAGACAAAATCATCTTTACATCAAACTTGAAAAGTGTGAATTCCATAGGACCGAAATTCAATTTCTGGGGTATGTACTGTCTACACAAGGAATTAGTATGGATGGAAGCAAAACCCAAGCCATCAAGGATTGGCCAAGTCCTAGAAATGTGAAGGAGGTACAGCGCTTCATCGGGTTTGCCAACTTCTATAGACGTTTCATTAGAAATTTCTCTGAGGTAGTGTCACCTATCACTCAACTTACCCGGAAAGAGTCTAGGTTTTCCTGGACTCCCAAGCCCAGGAAGCATTTTCCCGTCTAAAAGATAAATTTACCACTGCACCTATCCTAGTACATCCCAACCCCGAGCTTGCCTTCATAATAGAGGTGGATGCTTCAGACTGTGCCGTTGGAGCTATACTCTCTCAGAGAACAGGTGAGAAGAATGTCTTGCATCCCTGTGCCTTCTTTTCCCAGCAGTTGTCTTCGGCTGAGAGGAACTACGATGTGGGCAATAGAGAGTTGTTGGCCATTATTGCCGCCTTCAAAGAATGGAGACACCTTCTTCAGGGAGCTGCACAGCAAATAGTCGTCCTGACAGACCATCGTAACCTTGAGTTTATCAGGTCGGCTAAGTGCCTGACTCCTCGCCAGGCTCGCTGGAATCTTTTCTTAAACCAATTTAATTTTATCATCTCTTATAGACCAGGATCGCGCAATGGAAAGGCTGATGCACTCTCTAGGATTTACTCAGCAGAGACACGTCCAATTACTCCTCCTAAGACTATTCTTCCTGACTCTAGATTCCTAGGAGTAATTCATAATCAAGACCTACTTAAGGACATCAAGGAAGCATACCATGCGGATTCCTTTTTGGCACAACCCCCAAGGGACGTAAGTCTTGTCTTTAAGAATGGTGTGTGGATTCAGGGACAACGTCTGTATATTCCTGAAACAGTCAGATTAAGAGTATTGCAACTCATTCACGATTCCAAGATAGCTGGGCATAGAGGAATTCTAAAGACACAGGAATTTCTTTCTCGTTTCTTTTGGTGGCCCACTTGCAGGAAGGATGTTTTGAATTATGTCACTTCATGTGAGGTCTGTGCAAGATGCAAAACACCTCGCTCCTCACCAACTGGTCTGTTACAGCCTCTTCCCACCCCGTCCCGCCCGTGGGGATCCATTTCTATGGACTTTATTGTGGAGTTACCAACCTCTCAGGGGAAGAACACCATTCTAGTGGTGGTTGACCGTCTAACAAAGGCAGCTCATTTTATCCCTTGTGTCGGCTTACGCACTGCAAAACAGACATCAGATTTGATGATTAAAGATGTGTTTCGCTTACATGGAGTACCGGATGAGGTTATTTCGGATCGAGGGGTGCAATTCACTTCTAGGTTTTGGCAAAATTTCTGTGCAGCATTGGACATTAAAGTAAACCTTTCTTCTGCTTTTCATCCCCAGACTAATGGACAGACCGAACGAACCAATCAAACCCTGGAGCAGTATCTCCGCTGCTTTATCTGCCACCTACAGGATGATTGGGTGGATCTACTTCCATTAGCTGAGTTCTCGTATAACAACTCTCAGAGTGCCTCCACTAAACAGTCTCCTTTTTACTCTAATCTAGGTTATCATCCTAACATTCTACCACGATTTCCCATAGAAACGCCTTTACCAGCAGTGGCTGAAAGAATCACGTCTTTACAGAAGAATATGGATCTTCTAAAGGAAAATCTGGAATCGGCTCAAGAAAGGTACAAGAAAGCAGCAGATAAATTTCGTAAACCTGCACTAGCTTTCAAGGTAGGAGACTTGGTCTGGCTGTCAACCAGAAATCTTAAGTTAAGGATTCCATCGTCTAAGTTGGGACATAAGTACATTGGACCCTATAAAATCAGTAAAATTATAAGTGCCGTTGCTTGTCGTCTTCAACTGCCCAGAACTATGAGAATCCACCCTGTCTTTCATGTATCCCTACTAAAGGCTGCGACACCCAATACGTTTCCTGGACGTTCCTCTCCTTGCCCTGACCCAGTGCTAGTCGATGGTCAGGAAGAATTTGTGGTGGAAAGGATTTTAGATTCCAGGTTGTATAGAATCAGTTACAATATCTGATTAAATGGCAGGGCTACCCAGTGGAGGACAACTCATGGGAACCGGTCAATAACGTTAATGCTCCTCGCTTGCTCCGTCAGTTTCATCAGAGGTACCCACACAAGCCTGGTCTGAGGTCATCCGGAGGTTGTCCTTAAGGGGGGAGTAATGTAAGGTTCTATGTATATATTCCTGAAACTCAGTTTGTTCGTCAGCCATTTTACTTTCTGTCTTGCTGCAGCTATCTTGCCCTCAGTCAAAATGGAGTTTCCAGCTTGCATGTTCCCGCCCTGATTCTCTCCTTTGCTTCTTAAGCAGCCACAGCTGAGCAATCAGTGCTTCAGAATCTAGCCTGCAGTGAACCTGTGACTTGACTCCTGTAAGCCTTGGACCTTGTACTCCAGCTATTCCTACTGAGGAACTCTGAAGCACTTGTGGACTCTGAACCCTGCTCTTTAAAAGACCCACGTTTGCATGGACTTACGGTAACAGAGAAGAAGATCCTGAATCTGTATTGGAGAGTGATTGCTGAGCTTGGATTACTCTGGCCTGCTGTGTCTCCTGTTTCTGTGTCTGCAAACTGTGTGACTATTTCTGCCAACTTGTATGAAGTAATACAGGACTTTTCTGTATCAAACCTGTGACTCCTGTGTTTTCATCGCACCCAAGCACAAGACGCTATATGAACTGTACTACATACATTACACTAAATTTCTGTTGACAGTTACCCTGATTTGCTCCCTGTCCACATTTTCTGCTCAGGCTTTTGTTGACTCGGGAGCAGCTATTAACCTGATGGATTTTGATTTTGCCAAACGTTGTGGGTTTCCTTGATACCCCTACGGAAGTCTATTCCTCTACTGGGGATTGATTCTACCCCTTTGGCTGAGAATAAACCCCAGTTTTCTACTCAGGTGATAATGAGGGTTGAACCTGATCATCAGGAGAGTTGCAAATTTTGGTACTGTATAATCTGCATGACATTATTGTACTAGGTTTCCCTTGGTTACAGTCTCATAATCCTGTTTTGGATTGGAATCTGTGTTTGTAACCAGTTGGGGCTGCCAATGTGTTAATGCCAACACTCCTGTCTTTTCTGCCTCTCCCAAGTCTCAGGATGTTCCTGACTTTTTGACTGATTTTTCTGATGTGTTTAGCGAAAGTAAATCTGCATCCTTGCCCCCCATAGGAGCTATGACTGCGCTATTGAATTAGTGCCAGGTAGTAAATTCCCTAAAGGTCGCCTTTTTAACTTGTCTGTACCTGAACATGACGCTATGCGGTCTTATATCAAGGAGTCATTGGAGAAGGGTCATATCAGACCATCCTCATCACCCTTGGGTGCCGTTTTTTTCTTTGTGGCCATAAAGGATGGTTCATTAAGGCCGTGTATTGATTATCGTCTCTTGAACAAGATCACTGTGAAATATCAATATCCGTTACCCTTGATTTCTGACCTGTTTTCCAGGGTGAAAAGTGCTACTTGGTTTACCAAGCTTGACCTCAGGGGGGCGTATAATCTTATTCGCATTAAGCACGGGGATGAATGGAAGACGGCGTTTAATACCCCAGAGGGGCATTTTGAGTACCTGGTGATGCCCTTTGGGCTCACTAATGCTCCTTCCGTCTTCCAGTCCTTCATAAATGACATTTTCAGGGATTTTGTGGATAAATTTCTGATTGTTTATTTGGATGATATCTTGATTTTTTCCAATGACTGGGACTCTCATGTGAAACATGTTCGGACTGTGTTCCAGATTTTGAGAGAGAATGCTCTGTATGTGAAGGGATCAAAGTGTCTTTTTGGCGTACAGAGGATCTCATTTCTGGGATTCATTTTGTCTCCATCTGTTATTGAAATGAACCCGGTAAAGGTTGGGTCCAACCTACTTCATTAAAGGCTCTTCAGAGATTCTTGGGTTTTGCCAATTTTTATCGTAAATTTATTGGTAATTTCTCTGTTATTGTTAAACCATTGACTGATTTGACCAAAAAGGGTTCTGATGTGGTGAATTGGCCTCCTGAGGCAGTCTCTGCGTTTCAGGAACTTAAGCAGAGATTCACTTCTGCTCCTGTTCTACGGCAGCCTGATGTTTCTCTGCCATTTCAGGTGGAGGTTGATGCCTCTGAAATTGGGGCAGGTGCCGTTTTGTCCCAAAGAGATCCAGAGACCTCTAAAAGTAACCCTTGTGCCTTTTTCTCTCGAAAATTTTCTCCAACTGAACGTAATTATGACGTGGGTAATCGGGAGTTATTGGCCATGAAGTGGGCTTTTGAAGAGTAGAGACATTGGCTGGAGGGAGCCAAACATCAGGTGGTGGTCCTCACGGACCATAAGAATCTGGTTTATCTGGAATCAGCCAAGCGACTTAATCCTAGATGGGCCAGGTGGGCCTTGTTTTTCACACGTTTTAATTTTGTGGTTTCCTTTCTTCCTGGCACTAAGAATGTTAAGGCGGATGCCCTCTCGAGGAGTTTCCTTGCGGACTCTCCTGAGTTATCTGATCCTGCTGTTATTTTGAAAGAGGGTGTAGTTCTTTCCGCCATCTCGCCCAATTTGAGACTGGCTCTGTAAGGGTGTCAGGAGGATAAACCCGAGCGCTGCCCTATTGGGAAATTGTTTGTCTCAGACCGGTGGAAAAAGAGTGTGATGTCTGAGATTCATTGTTCCGCGTTGGCCGGTCATCCCGGAATTTTTGGTACCAGAGACTTGGTGAATCGGTCCTTTTGATGGCCTACTTTGTCTCGTGACGTCAGGGAGTTTGTGCAGTCCTGTGGGACTTGCTCTCGCTCCAAGCCTTGCTCTCGCTCTAGTGGTTTGTTGATGCCATTGCCTGTGCCCAAGAGACCATGGACCCATATCTCTATGGATTTTATTTCCGACCTCCCTATTTCTCAGAGAATGACCGTTGTCTGGGTGATTTGTGGTTTTCCAAGATGATACATCTTGTGCCATTGCCTAAGTTGCCTTCCTCCTCCGAATTGGTGCCTTTGTTCCTTCAGCACGTGGTTCGGTTACACGGCATTCCTGAGAACATTGTGTCTGACAGAGGAGTCCAGTTTGTTTCCAGATTTTGGAGGACTTTTTGTTGTAAACTTGGTGTTCAATTGTCTTTCTCCTCTGCTTTTCATCCTCAGACCAATGGACAAACTGAGAGAACAAACCAGACATTGGAGACTTATCTGAGATGCTTTGTGTCTGCTGATCAAGATGACTGGGTCTCTTTTTTGCCTTTGGCTGAGTTTGCTCTTAATAATAGGGCTAGCTCTGCCACTTTGATGTCTCCATTTTTCTGCAATTTTGAGTTTCACCCTCGATTTTCTTCGGGACAGACGGAGGCTTCTGTCTGTCCGGGTGTTGACTCTGTTGTGGAGCGTATGCAGCAGATTTGGGACCAGGTAGTGGAGAGGTTGTCCCTCTCTCAGGAGAAGGCCCAGCGGTTTGCCAACTGGCATAGGACTGATGGTCCTCGGTTTAAAGTGGGGGACTTGGTCTGGTTGTCCTCAAGAAATATCCCTATGAGAGTTGCATCTCCTAATTTTAAGCCTAGGTTCATTGGACCTTATAAGATCATGGAGATTCTTAATCCTGTTTCTTTTCGTTTACTTCTTCCAGGGACATTTAAGATCCATAACGTGTTCCACAAGTCCTTATTGAAGAAGTTTGTCGAGCCAGTGGTTCCTATGGCTGTGCCTCCTGACCCTGTTTTGGTTGAGGGCAATCTGGAGTATGTGGTTGAGAAAATATTGGATTCTCGTTTTTCTAGACGGAAACTCCAGTATTTGGTTAAGTGGAGAGGTTATGGTCAGGAGGACAATTCTTGGGTGTTTGCTTCGGACATCCATGCTAGGAGACTGATCCGTGCCTATCACCGAGCTCATCCTGACCGACCTGGTTGCACAAATGAGGGTTCGGTGACCCCTCCTTAAGGGGGGGGTACTGTTGTGAATGTTTTGGAAATGAATTCTGAGCAGAAGCTCCCTCTGGTGGTCACAAACAGTTCTGAACCATTCAATGAGGATTGGCAATCAGGAGTCACAGACTGGCTTGATATAAGGGAGGTTCCCTCCCATCATGGTTGCCGGTGATCAATTGTTCTTGTCTCAACTGTGGTTCCTGGTTCACTTGGAAGCTTGCTGAGTCTTGCCTCTTCTTCTGCTTTCAGATAAGATATTTTCTGTTTTTGTTTTTGTGCTTACCATTTGCATATTTCTCTGCATTTCTGTGAGGTTAGCCAGGTCACCCCCGGGGGGCTTGGGCTCCTCTCAGTTCCGCTGGAGCCACTGTTATTTGTTCATTTTCCTTTTCCAGTTTTTTCAGTGGCTGCAGCTTAGTTTTGTTACACCAGAGAACTGATTTAGGTGGTAGAGGTCGTGTGATCTCAGGTGTTTTTGCCATCAGTAGCGTTGGCATTTTTTAGGGTTTTTTTGGATTGCAGTGAGTATCCTTTCTATCCTTTTCTGTCTAGGCAGATTGGGCCCCAGCGTTTGCTCATACTATTTTCTGTCTGTGTCTGTATTTCCTCTTGTCTAACCGCCATTACATGTTTGGGGGCTTCCTATGTTCTTTGGGGATCTGCTCCGGGGCAGATAGCTTTCCTCTTTCTATCTTTAGGTGTAGTTAATCTCTCAGGCTGTGAAGAGGCATCTAGGACCAACGTAGGAACGCTCCACGGCTGCCTTTAGTTGTGGTGGTTAGTCAGGGTACTGCAATCCAATAGATTCCAACCTCTCTGGTGTATTGTCGTTTTTGCCTTCTCTCCTCATCTACCAAAACATAACACATAGCTCCTGTGAGGAGGTAAGGATGCAGACTTACTTTCACTAAACACATCAGAAAAATCAGTCAAAAAGTCAGGAACATCCTGAGCCTGGGGAGAGGCAGAAAAAACAGGAGTGTCAGTATTAACACATTGGCAGCCCCAACTGGTCACAGACACAGATTTCCAATCCAAAATAGGATTATGAGTCTGTAACCAAGGGAAACCCAGTGCAATAATGTCATGCAGATTATGCAACACCAGAAATTTGCAACTTTCCTGATGATTTGGTTCAACCCTCATTATCACCTGAGTAGAAAACTGGGGTTTATTCTCCGCCAAAGGGGTAGAATCAATGCCCAGTAAAGGAATAGACTTCCGCAGGGGTATCATGGGAAACCCACAACGTTTGGCAAAGTCAAAATCCATCAGGTTAATAGCTGCTCCTGAATCAACAAAAGCCTGAGCAGAAAATGTGGACAGGGAGCAAATCAGGGTAACAGTCAACAGAAATTTAGTCTGAACACTACCAAGACAACTGAGCGCACAAAACGTCTTCTCCGCTTAGGGCAGACGGAAACAGCATGGGAAGCGTCACCACAGTAGAAACATAGCCCTTTGCGCTTACGAAACTCATGACGCTGAGCCCCAGAAGTCACTCCATCACACTGCATGGCCTCAGGAGCTGGCTCACAAGGCAACACTATCTCACGCATACCTCTGCGCTCCCGAAAACGTCTGTCAATTTGAATAGCCAAAGACATAGAATCATTGAGACCAGAGGGAACAGGGAATCCCACCATAACGTCTTTTACATTTTCTGACAGACCCTTCCGAAAAAGGGCTGCCAAAGCATCATCATTCCATTTGGTCAGGACAGCCCACTTTCGAAATTTCTGACAGTACAGCTCAGCGTCTTCACGACCCTGATTTAACGCCAACAAGGTCTTTTCAGCTTGATCAGTGACATTAGGTTCATCGTACAATAACCCCAGAGCCTGAAAAAATACATCAACATCATTCAAAACAGGATCCCCAGGTGTCAGGGAAAAAGCCCAATCCTGAGGGTCGCCGCGCAGCAGAGAGATGACAATTTGAACCTGCTGTGCTGCGTTCCCTGAGGACTTAGGCTTTAAGGCAAAAAACAACTTACAGTTATTTTTGAAATTCAGAAATTTAGACCGATCCCCCAAAAATAAATCTGGTATGGGGATCCTAGGTTCCACAACCGGCAACCTAGCAAGATAGGTAGCAATACTCCAAACCTCAGTGGCAAGCTGCTCCACACGGCCAGACAACTGTGCAAACTCCATTGAGAGAAAAAAAAATTCCTCCTCAGCACCCAGAGAAAAAAAGGGAAAAAATGCAACAAACAGAAAAAAAAAAATTCTGACAACTCTCTTTTTTCTTTTTACTATTTTTCCCTTCTGTGAGAACCATATAATTTTCAGTGTGGCCGGTAATACTGTTATGCTTCGGTAGCTGAGGAAAAATTGCAAAAATAGCCAAAATAGCAATACACCAGAGAGGCTGGAAACTATTGGATTGCAGTACCCTAAACTAACCGCCACACACTAGAAGTAGCCGTGGAGCGTACAGAAAATAGAATGAGCAAACGCTGGGGCCCAATCTGTCTATATAGAAAAGTATAGGAAAGAATTCTGACTGCAACCCAAAAAAACCCTGACAAAAATACAAACACTTCTGATTAACAAAAAACCTGAGATCACACGATCTCTACCACCTAAATCAGATCTCTGGTGTAACACACAGCAATTTAGCAAATAAAAAGTGACAAAGGAACAGAGTAAAAGTTCAAATACAAAATGAGCACAATTGCAGCACCAGGCCCCAAAAGGGGACCAGGCTGAAGTCCACTGCAAGCAGCAAACCAACAAGGAAAATCCAACCAGAGGAAAAAAAAACAGCAAATTACTTATCTGAATGAGAGCAGGAATGCAAGCTGAGCTCCAAGCATGACCAGGAAGAACAATTGATTACCGGCAAGGCTGATGGGAGTTCAGGTCACTTATATCAGCCCATTCAGAGCCAGCTGAAGGCCATTCAGCAATTAGTTCATTACCCTCACCAACCACCGGAGGGAGCTCCAGCTCAGAAGTCGCCTCCAGAGTATTCACAACAGGGGTGCTGCACTGTGGAGAGGACGGGCAGGTGATAGATAGAAATGAGGGAGGAGATGTAGGGGGGCTGCACTGTGGAGAGCTTTGTGGGTGAGAACAAGTACTTTGAATTGGATCCTATAATAAATGGGCAGCCAGTGTAAGGACTGGCGAAGAGCGGACGCGTCCGAGTACCGATTAGCCAGATGGATGACCCTGGCTGCTGCATTAAGGATGGACTGGAGAGGGGATAGTCGAGTAATGGGGAGGCCAAGTAATAGAGCGTTGCAGTAGTCCAGGCGGGAGTGGATCAGGGCGACAGTGAGGGTTTTTGTTGTTTCCATGGTGAGAAAAGGGCGGATTCTAGAGATGTTCTTTAGGTGTAGGCGGCAAGAGCGGGCAAGAGATTGTATATGGGAGGCGAAGGAGAGATTGGTGTCAAACATAACACCCAGACAGCGAGCCTGCTGCCGGGGTGTTATTATGGTGCCGCCCACGGAGAGGGAAATGTCAAATTTAGGGAGGTTAGTAGACGGCGGGAGCAGAAGAAGTTCAGTTTTGGAGAGGTTGAGTTTCAGATAGAGAGCGGACATGATGTTGAGACTGCGGACAGACAGTCGGTGGCGTTCTGTAGTACAGCGGGGGTAAGGTCGGGGATGACTTGTATAGTTGTGTGTCATCAGCATAAAGATGGTACTGAAAGCCAACACAGTCACAGCTCTCTGGCGCCCCCGCTTACCCTCAGGTCAGTCAGGGTTGGAACTGGGCAGGTTATTCTTTGTGAAGGACGTATGAATCAAGCCGCATACAAGGTTATCCTGGAAAAAACAGTGGATTCCTTCTGCTCAGGCAATGTTCCCCAACTCTGAGGACTGGTTTTCCAGCAGGACAGTGCGCCATGCCACACAGCTAGGTCAATCAATGTGTGGATGAAGGACCACCACATCACATCCCTGTCATGGCCGCCCAATCTCCAGACCTGAACGCCATTGAAAACCTCTGGAATGTGATCAAGTGGAAGATGGATAGTCACAAGCCATCAAAGAAGAACGGCTTACATTGTTGTGCTAGGAGTGGCATAAGGTCACCCAAAAGCCGTGTGACAGACTGGTGGAAAGCATGCCAAGACGCATGACAGCCGTGATTAACAATCATGGTTATTCCACCAAATATTGATTTCTGAACTCTTCCTGAGGTAGAACATTAGTATTGTTGTTTCTAAATGATTATTAACTTGTTTTCTTAGCATTATTTGAGGGCTGCAAGCACTGCTTTGTTTTGTTATTTTGACCATTTCTCTTTTTCTGAAAATAAATACAAAATTTATTGCTCAGAAATTCGGAGACCTGTTGTCAGTAGTTTATAGAATTAAACAGCAATTTACATTTTACTCAAAAATAAAGAGAAAAATCAGACAAACTGAACATTTTCCAGTGGTCTCTTAATTTTTGCCAGAGCTGCAGTATAATGGACCCCCATAGGCAGACTCTATATAGTACACTGCTCAAAAAAATAAAGGGAACACTCAAATAACACATCCTAAATCTGAATGAATGAAATATTCTCATTGAATACTTTGTTCTGTACAAAGTTGAATGTGCTGACAACAAAATCACACAAAAATCATCAATGGAAATCAAATTTATTAACCAATGGAGGCCTGGATTTGGAGTCACACCCAAAATTAAAGTGGAATGTAAATGTCCTTAAAACAAGTCAAAATGATGCTCAGTAGTGTGTGTGGCCTCCACGTGCCTGTATGACCTCCCTACAATGCCTGGGCATGCTCCTGATGAGGTGGCGGATGGTCTCCTGAGGGATCTCCTCCCAGACCTGGACTAAAGCATCCACCAACTCCTGGACAGTCTGTGGTGCAACGTGATGTTGGTGGATGGAACGACACATGATGTCCCAAATGTGATCAATCAGATTCAGGTCTGAGGAACGGGCAGGCCAGTCCATAGCTTCAATGCCTTCATCTTGCAGGAAATGCTGACACACTCCAGCCACATGAGGTCTGGTATTGTCCTGCATTAGGAGGAACCCAGAGGCAACCGCACTAGCATATGGTCTCACAAGGGATCTGAGGATCTCATCTGGGTACCTAATGGCAGTCAGGCTACCACTGGCGAGCACATGGAGGGCTGTGCGGCCCTCCAAAGAAATGCCACCCCACACCATTACTGACACACTGTCAAAACGGTCATGCTGAAGGATGTTGCAGGCAGCAGATCGCTCTCCAGAGTCTCCAGACAGACTGTCACGTCTGTCACATGTGCTCAGTGTGACCCTGCTTTCATCTGTGAAGAGCACAGGGCACCAGTGGCGAATTTGCCAATCCTGGTGTTCTGTGGCAAATGCCAAGTGTCCTGCACGGTG
The DNA here is from genome assembly GCA_033576555.1 of Oophaga sylvatica. Taxonomy (NCBI): domain Eukaryota; kingdom Metazoa; phylum Chordata; class Amphibia; order Anura; family Dendrobatidae; genus Oophaga; species Oophaga sylvatica. The sequence continues at coordinate 49,631 of JARQOD010003286.1, read as the reverse complement.
TTGGGCTGTGAACACAACCCCCATCTGTGGACGTCGGGCACTCAGACCATCCTCATGGATTCGGTTTCTAACCGTTTGTGCAGACACATGCACATTTGTGGCCTGCTGGAGGTCATTTTGCAGGGCTCTGGCAGTGCTCCTCCTGTTCCTCCTTGCACAAAGGAGGAGGTAGCGGTCCTGCTGCTGGGACGTTGCCCTCCTACGGCCCCCTCCACTTCTCCTGGTGTACTGACCTGTCTCCTGGTAGCGCCTCCAGCCTCTGCACACTACGCTGACAGACACAGCAAACCTTCTTGCCACAGCTCGCATTGATGTGCCATCCTGGATGAGCTGCACTCCCTGAGCCACTTGCGTGGGTTGTAGAGTCTGTCTCATGCTACCACGAGTGTGAAAGCACAATCAACATTCAAAAGTGACCAAAACATCAGCCAGAAAGCATTGGTGCTGAGATGTGGTCTGTGGTCCCCACCTGCAGAACCACTCCTTTATTGAGGGGGTCCTGATAATTGCCAATAATTTCCATCTGTTGTCTATTCCATTTGCATAACAGCATGTGAAATTGATTGTCAATCAGTGTTGTGGACAGTTTGATTTCACAGAAGTTTGATTTACTTGGAGTTATATTCGGTTGTTTGTGTTCCCTTCATTTTTTTGAGCAGTGTATAATGCACCCTCTATAAGGAGACTATATATAGTATAATATACCTCAATAGGATGACTCTATATAGTATAATGGACCCCCATAGGCAGACTCTATATAATATAAAGGAACCCCCATAAAAAAATTAAATACTATACTCACCTCTCCTCCTCGTTCCTCTGCTGCTCTGAGCGCCCGCACATCTCTGGACATAGGATGCAGAGTAGTAGCGTCATTGCACCTGCTGTCGGTGTCTGGCTATCTGTAACAGAAGTCCGATCGGCCTGTAATAACGATTGGTGGTGGCAGTGAGTGGTTCTTTTGTTATTGTGGAGTTGGCAGTGACCATATGGGGGATATATATACATTAATTCCATGCATTGGAATCGGAGGTGTATATACCATATGCTCCCTGTGAATCCGCCAATAACCGGCCTAGTACTGCAAGCAGCTGCGGCCTCATCCATCACTCCTCAGCCAATTCCGTAATTGTCCTGATGATTGGAGGCGGCGGAAGATGAAGTAGTGATGAGGAAAGCTGACAAAGATGGGAATCCTGTTTTAACAAGGGAGTGCTATATAAAAGATGCTGATAGACAACTCTCTGATGTAAACACTTGTGTCCCCAAGATCCTACTGGAAAATATAAAAACCTTTTGCGTTCATTTTTGAGGAAAGGGTGGATTAAGGGATGTTACCAAAGGAAAAAGCTGAAATATTGCTCCTGGATTGCTCCATTAAATCCAATTGGTATTTTAGACTGAAAATTCACAAATCTTTATCTGCGCCGCAGCGTAGTCCAATTGTGTTCAAGGTGGGATCCTTGACAAAGCCACTGTCCGATACATTGACTGGCTCTTACGGCCCCTCGTAGAGGATGTAATGTACGAGTGTACATTAAGGACACTGTTGAATTTTTGAAGGCCCTACAGGACGTTGAGCGGCAATTTCTATGGCATTAACTGATGTTGACAGTTTGTACACCAGAATACTCTAACAACAGGGGATTGAGGTGAGTATGTTAATCTACACTGATAAGAGTCTGGATTACAGAAACATCACCTTGTGATGCTTTAGATTTTGTCCCAAGCCACAATGAGTTGTGGTACCTCCGGCAGACAGATACTGAAATAGGAACTCACGCAGGGTGCATTTTGGCCAACTTATTTTTGACTGTTTTGGAAGAAAAATTTGTGTTTTCGCCAATTAATCCATACATTAAACATACCAAACTGTTTTTACACTGTGTGGACGACATTTTCATCATTTGGACAGGTTTAAAAGATCAGTTTTGCACTTTTGTTAACTATTTGAACTCAATAAATGGGATTGTTTACCTATACTTATGGGGTGGAGAATTGGAGTTCCTTTATGTAAAAATCCAGGTTAATGCAGGCGTTGTCTACAGAGGCATTGAGAAAGCCCACTGCATTACAATAGTGCCCATCCCTCCCATCCCAAAGTGTCACTCCCATATACTCAGCTCCTTCATTTTAGGAAAATTAATAATAATGATGAATGGTTTTTGCAACAGGAAAATGAACTAGGGGTTATCCTATTCCCCTTTTGGAAGAGGCACTGGATAGAGATAAAATTAAAAATCAAAAGGATCTTCTCAACAGCACAAGCCGGAAAAAAGAGAGATTTGTGTCTGGTTCCCCTGAGGAAAGAGTCAGTGGACTCTGAAGCGCGTCGACATTAAACCTAACATTTTACCTATTGATCTCCTATGACTCATGTGATAACTCCGGAGAGCCAGAAACACATCCCATCCGGTGCACTTTAAGTGATATTCCCTGGAGCGGCTGCATTTGGTGGTGTCCAGGCTCGGTACGTGTCTCACACAACCACACGACGTGAGCGCTTTTATCTTTCATTCATCAAACCTTTAACCTGTATAAGACCCTATTGCGCTCTTGCATTTCTTTACAAGAAAAAAGAAGAAGGTTTGTCTTTAATTTCAGGTATGGTCCAATGGACAATTTGATACGTTTGTCCACTCATAAGAATTGTCGTTTCCTGAATATTGATAAGGATGTAGCCATGGTGGCAGCGCGGAAGCCAACGATGACAGACAGGAGACACTTTAGTTCCTAATAGTTTAAAACCGGTTTCTAATGATTAGCTAAACGAATCAAGGTTGCTTAGTAACGTTGGATGTGGGGTTCTTCTTTGTGGCAGTTTCAGGTGACATCTAAACTCATCAGGAATGAACATGGTTCATGATGTCTGACATTTTATCTCCTGCAAAACACAATACGAGGTTTATGCAATCGCTTCTTCCTCCGGTTTTTTCTATATTGGAAAAACCATCCGACCGTTGGACGTCAGGTTCAGGGAGTATTTCAGTTCAATTGATCAGGTGAAGGTTCCTCCAGATTGGTGAGACATGAGCGCGATACTCCTCATTCTAACCCTGAGGTCATGAGAATTGCAGGATTAGAGAGGCTTAACCTTCCCGATCTGGTGGTTTCCTCCCTGAAGTTCTCATCAAGAAGAGAAGCCAAATGGAGCAAAGCACAAGGACCTTAATGACAAATCGACGTGTCAGTGTTTTTATGGATATGGGATTTGTTTTCAAGTCTTTATGTGATTTTGTACAATCTTGTTGTTCTGATGTGTGAACAGGCGTCTCCTATAAGGGAAGGTTTTTCCTCGTCTTTCTGTGACCCGCTGAAGAACCATTGCAGGTGGAACGGCCATCATCCGTCTTTGTACCCGCATTCTCATACATCCAAGTGTTAAGGATTATTGAATAAAGAAGACTTCAAAAGGGACATTTTTCCTTTGGATATTCTACAAATGTCTCACATGAGGTGAAGCACTCTGAATTCCCAAGCAAATCGGAAGGTGTGTGCGGACGTCCATTTATTACATGTGAGTTTCCAAATGGTGTCAGTGTTTACTCCTTTCTGCATCTTCCTATGTCTTAATTAGTTTTTCTCACTTTCTAGATAAGCACAATTTCCCTCTTCCACAATGTGTGGGTCTACTCCACGAGGTGGAATGGACAGCTCTTCAACTTCTGGACATGTCTTATGGATTTTAATTTTCCTCTATCACACATAGTGGGTTTGGAAAGTATTCAGACCCCTTTAAATTTTTCACTCTTTGTTTCATTGCAGCCATTTGGTAAATTCAAAAAAAGTTCATTTTTTTCTCATTAATGTGCACTCTGCACCCATCTTTACTAAAAAAAACAGAAATGTAGACATTTTTGAAAATGTATTAAAAAAGAAAAACTGAAATATCACATGTTCATAAGTATTCACACCCTTTGCTCAGACACTCATATTTACGTCACATGCTGTCCATTTCCTTGTGATCCTCCTTGAGATGGTTCTGCTCCTTCATTGGAGTCCAGCTGTGTGTAATTAAACTGATAGGACTTGATTTGTAAAGGCGCACACCTGTCTACAGTACAGACCAAAAGTTTGGACACACCTTCTCATTGAAAGATTTTTCTGTATTTTCATGAATATGAAAATTGTAAATTCACACTGAAGGCATCAAAACTATGAATTATCACATGTGGAATTATACATTACACTTTACAAAAAAGTGTGAAACAACTGAAATTATGTCTTATATTCTAGGTTCTTCACCTTTTGCTTTGATGACCGCTTTGCACACTCTTGGCATTCTCTTGATGAGCTTCAAGAGGTAGTCACCGGGAATGGTTTTCACTTCACGGTGTGCCCTGTCAGGTTTAATAAGTGGGATTTCTGGCCTTATAAATGGGGTTGGGACCATCCGTTGTGTTGTGCAGAAGTCTGGTGGATACACAGCTGATAGTCCTACTGAATAGACTGTTAGAATTTGTATTATGACAACAAAAAAGCAGCTAAGTAAAGAAAAATGAGTGGCCATCATTACTTTAAGAAATGAAGGTCAGTCAGTCCGAAAAATTGGGAAAACTTTGAAAGTGTCCCCAAGTGCAGTTGCAAAAACCATCAAGCGCTACAAAGAAACTGGCTCACATGAGGACCACCCCAGGAAAGGAAGACCAAGAGTCACCTCTGCTTCTGAGGATAAGTTTATCCGAGTCACCAGCCTCAGAAATCGCAGGTTTACAGCAGCTCAGATTAGAGACCAGGTCAATGCCACACAGAGTTCTAGTAGCAGACACATCTCTACGACAACTGTTAAGAGGAGACTTTGTGCAGCAGCCTTCATGGTAAAATAGCTGCTAGGAAACCACTGCTAAGGACAGGCAACAAGCAGAAGAGACTTGTTTGGGCTAAAGAACACAAGGAGTGGACATTAGACCAGTGGAAATCTGTGCTTTGGTCTGATGAGTCCAAATTTGAGATCTCTGGTTCCAACCACCGTGTGTTTGTGCGACGCAGAAAAGGTGAACGGATGGACTCTACATGCCTGGTTCCCACAGTGAAGCATGGAGGAGGAGGTGTGATGGTGTGGGGGTGCTTTGCTGGTGACACTGTTGGGGATTTATTCAAAATTGCAGGCATACTGAACCAGCATGGCTACCACAGCATCTTGCAGCAGCATGCTATTCCATCCGGTTTGCGTTTAGTTGGACCATCATTTATTTTTCAACAGGACAATGACCCCAAACACCTCCAGACTGTGTAAGGGCTATTTGACCAAGAAGGAGAGGATGGGGTGCTACGCCAGATGACCTGGCCTCCACAGTCACCAGACCTGAACCCAATCAAGATGGTTTGGGGTGAGCTGGACTGCAGAGTGAAGGCAAAAGGGCCAACAAGTGCTAAGCATCTCTGGGAACTTCTTCAAGATTGTTGGAAGACCATTTCCGGTGACTACCTCTTGAAGCTCATCAAGAGAATGCCAAGACTGTGCAAAGCGATCATCAAAGCAAAAGGTGGCTACTTTGAAGAACCTAGAATATAAGACATATTTTCAGTTGTTTCACACTTTTTTGTAAAGTGTAATGTATAATTCCACATGTGATAATTCATAGTTTTGATGCCTTCAGTGTGAATGTACAATTTTCATAGTCATGAAAATACAGAAAAATCTTTAAATGAGAAGGTGTGTCCAAACTTTTGGTCTGTACTGTATATAAGACCTCACAGCTCACAGTGCATGTCAGACCAAATGAGAATCATGAGGTCAAAGGAACTGGCCAAGGAGCTCAGAGACAGAATTGTGGCAAGGCACAGATCTGGCCAAGGTTACAAAAGAATTTCTGCAGTACTCAAGGCTCCTAAGAGCACAGTGGCCTCCATAATCCTAAACCCCTTTACCCCCGAGGATTGTTTGCACGTTAATGACCGGGCCAATTTTTACAATTCTGACCACTGTCTCTTTATGAGGCCATAACTCTGGAACGCTTCAACAGAGCTTCGCGATTCTGAGATTGTTTTCTCGAGACATATTGTACTTCATGATAGTGGTAAAATTTCTTCGATATAACTTGTTGTTATTTATGAAAAAAAATGGAAATATGGCAAAAATTTGGAAAATTTAGCTATTTTCAAACTTTGAATTTTTATTCCCTTAAAACAGAGAAATATGTCACACAAAATAGTTACTAAATAACATTTCCCACATGTCTACTTTACATCAGCACAATTTTGAAACCAAATTTTTTTTTGTTACGAAGTTATAAGGGTTAACAGTTGACCAGCGATTTCTCATTTTTACAACAAATTGTACAAAACCACTTTTTAGGGACCACCTCACATTTAAAGTCACTTTGAGGGGTCTATATGGCAGAAAATACCCAAAAGTGACACTATTCTAAAAACTGCACCCCTCAAGGTACTCAAAACCACATTCAAGAAGTTTATTAACCCTTCAGGTGCTTCACAGGAGCTGAAGCAACTTGGAAGGAAAAAATGAACATTTAACTTTTTAGTCACAAAAATGATCTTTAACAAACTATTTTTTTATTTAGCAAGGGTAAAAGGAGAAAATGGACAGAAAAAGTTGTTGTGCAATTTCTCCTGGGTACGCCGATACCCCATATGTGGGGAAAACCACTGTCTGGGCGCACGGTCGGGCTCGGAAGGGAAGGAGCACCGTTTGACTTTTTCAAACCAAAATTGGCTGGAATTGAGATTGTATGCCATGTCTCGTTTGGAGAGCACCTGATGTGCCTAAACAGTGGAAACCCCCCACAAGTGACACCATTTTAAAAACTAGACCCCCTAAGGATCTTGTCTAGATCTGTTGTGAGTACTTTGAACCCCCAAGTGTTTCACTAAAGTTCATAATGCCTGGGTGTGAAAAAAAAAAATTTCCACAAAAATGATTTTTTAGTCCCTAATTTTTGATTTTTCCCAAGGAAATTGGACCCCAAAAGTTGTTGTCCAATTTGTCCTGAGTACGCTGATACCCCATATGTGGGGGAGAAATACTGTTTGGGTGCACAGCAGGGCTCAGAAAGGAAGTAATGACGTTTTGGAATGCAGACTTTGATGGGTGTCATGTTCAGTTTGCAGAGTCCCTGATGTGCCTAAACAGTGAAAAACCCCCACAAGTGACCCCATTTTGGAATTTGTCCTGAGTACGCTGATACCCCATATGTGGGGGGAACCACTGTTTGGGCGCACGGCAGAGCTCGGAAGGGAAGTAGAGCCATTTTACTTTTTCAAACCAAAATTGGCTGGAATCGAGATGGGAAGCCATGTCGCATTTGGATAGACCCTGATGTGCCTAAACAGTGGGAATCCCCCACAAGTGACCCCATTTTAGAAACTGGACCCCCTAAGGAACTTATCTAGATCTGTGGTGAGCACTTTGAACCCCCAAGTGCTTCACACAAGTTTATAACGTAGAGTCATAAGATTAAAAAATCATATTTTTTCCACAAAAATGATCTTTTCAGCCCAATTTTTATTTTCCCAAGGGTAACAACACCTCAAAAGTTATTGTGCAATTTGTCCTGAGTGCGCCAATACCCAATATGTGGGGGTAAACCACTGTTGGGGTGCATGGCAGAGCTCGGAAGGGAAGGAGCTCCATTTGACTTTTTCAACGCAGAATTGGCTGGACGCCATGTCTCGTTTGGAGAGCCCCTGATCTGCCTAAACAGTGGAAACCCCCCCACAAGTGACACCATTTTGGAAACTAGACCCCTTAAAGAACTTATCTAGATCTGTTGTGAGCAAGTTCAACCTCCAAATGTTTCACTAAAGTTTATAATGCCTGGGTGTGAAAATTTTTTTCCAATTTTTGATTTTTCACAATGAAATTGGACCCCAAAAGTTGTCCAATTTGTCCCAAGTACGCTGATGCCCCATATGTGGGGGGGAAATACTGTTTGGGCGCACGGCAGGGCTCGGAAAGGAAGTAATGACATTTTGGAATGCAGACTTTGATGGTGTCATGTTCAGTTTGCAGAGCCCCTGATGCACCTAAGCAGTGTAAACCCCCCACAAGTGACCCCATTTTGGAAACTAGACCCCCTAAGGAACTTATCTAGATCTGTGGTGAGCACTTTGAACCCCCAAGTGCTTCACACAAGTTTTTAATGCCCGGGCATGAAAATAAAAAATCCTATTTTTTTCCCACAAAAATGATCTTTTAGTCACCAATTTTTTATTTTCCCAAGAGAAGGGGAGAAATTGGACCCCAAAAGTTGTTGTCCTATTTGTCCTGAGTACGATGATACCCTATATGTGGGAGAAAACTACTGTGTGGGCACACGTCGGGGCTCGGAATAGAAGTAGTGACGTTTAGTAATGCAGACTTTGATGGAATGGTCTGCGGATGTCATGTCGTGTTTGGAGAGCCCCAGATGTGCCTAAACAGTGGAAACCCCCACAAGTGACCCCATTTTGGAAACTAGACCCCCTAAGGAACTTATCTAGATGTGTGGTGAGCAGTTTCAACCCCCAAGTGCTTCACAGAAGTTTATAACGCCCGGGTGTGAAAATAAAAAAATCATATTTTTTCCACAAACATGATCTTTTAGTCCCCAGTTTTTTATGTTCCCAAGGGTAACAGGAGAAATTGGACCCAAAAAGTTGTTGTCCAATTTGTCCTGAGTACGCTGATATTCTATATGTGGGAGAAAACTACTGTATGGGCACACGTCGGGGCTCGGAAGTGAAGTAGTGACGTTTTTCATTGCAGACTTTGATGGAATGGTCTGCAGGTGTCATGTCGCGTTTGGAGAGCCCCTGATGTGCCTAAACAGTGAAAAACCCCCACAAGTGACCCCATTTTGGAAACTAGACCCCCAAAGGAACTTATCTAGATGTGTGGTGAGAACTTTGAACCCCCAAGTGCATCACAGAAGTTTATAACGTAGAGCCGTAAAAATAAAAATCATATTTTTTTTCCACAAAAATGATATTTTCGCCCCCAATTTTTTATTTTACCAAGGGTAACAGAAGAAATTGGACCCCAAGAGTTATTGTGCAATTTGTCCTGAGTATGCTGATACCCCATATGTGGGGTAAACTACTGTTTGGGCGCATGGCAGAGCTCAGAAGGGAAGGAGCACCGTTTGACTTTTTCAACGCCGAATTGGCTGGAATTGAGATCAGACGCCATGTCACATTTGGAGAGCCCCTGATGTGCCTAAAAAGTGGAAACCCCCCAATTATAACTCCAACCCTAACCCCAACACACCCCTAAACCTAATCCCAACCCTAATCATAACCCTAACCACAAACCTAACCCTAACACACCCGTAACCCTAGTCCAAACCCTAACCCTAACTTTAGCCCCAACTCTAACCCTAATGCGAAAATGGAAATAAATACATTTTTTAATTTTATTATTTTTCCCTAACTAAGGAGGTGATAAAGGGGGGGTTTATTTACTATTTATAGCGGGTTTTTGTGATTGGCAGCTGTCACACGCTAAAAGACGCTTTTTATTGCAAAAAATAGTTTTTGCATCACCACATTTTGAGAGCTATAATTTTTCCATATTTTGGCCCACAGAGTCATGTGAGGTCTTATTTTTTGCGGGACGAGGTGACATTTTTATTGTTACCATTTTTGGGCACATGACATTTTTTGATCGCTTTTTATTATGATTTTTGGGAGGCAGAATGAACAAAAACCAGCAATTCATGAATTTCTTTTGGGGGGGGGCGTTTATACCGTTCCGCGTGTGGTAAAATTGATAATGCAGTTTTATTCTTCGGGTCAGTACGATTACAGCGATACCTCGTTTGTATAATTTTTTTTTAAGTTTTGGAGCTTTTATACAATAAAAACGATTATATATAAAAAATAATTATTTTTGCATCGCTTTATTCTGCGAGCTATAACTTTTCTATTTTTTCGCTGATGATGCTGTATGGCGACTTGTTTTTTGCGGGACAAGATGACGTTTTCAGCGGTACCATGTTTATTTATATCCGTCTTTTTGATCGCGTGTTATTCCATTTTTTGCTCGGCGGTATGATGATAAATCATTGTTTTTTAGCCTTGTTTTTTTTATTTTTTAAGGGGTTCACTAAAGGGGTTAACTAATGGGACAGTTTTATAGGGCGGGTCGTTACGGACGCGGCAATACTAAATATGTGTACTTTTATTGTTTTTTATTTATTTACATGAAGAAAGGAATTTATTGGGGAATATATATTTTTTTTTATTTATGAATTTTTTTTACACTTGTTATTTTTAATTTTTTTTTTAACTTTTTTACTTTGTTCCAGGGTGGGACATCACTGTATAAGGTCAGATCGCTGGTGTGACAGTGTGCACAGCACTCTGTGAGACCAGCGATCTCACTGGCACTGCTGCAGGCTTTCTCAGTACCTGCTCTTAGCAGGCACTGAGGAAGCCGCCTCCCTGCAGGACCTGGAAGGACCCCGTGGTCATCTTGGATCCGGGTCCTGCAGTGAGGAGGGTCCCTCGGAACAGTTTGACACATCGCGCTGTTCTGAGGGTCTCAGGGGAGCACGAAGGGAGCCCCCTCCCTGCGCGATGCTCCCCTATACCGCTGGAACACTGCGATCATCTTTGATCGCAGTGTGCCAGGGGTTAATGTGCAGGGAGCGGTCCGTGACAGCTCCTGGCACATAGTGCTGGGTTTCAGCTATGATAATCCCCCGGGAGCGCAGCTGATCGCATATGACGTACTATTCCGTCCATGGGAATTAGGTCCAGGGTCACATGGACGGAGTAGTACGTCTGATGGGATAAAGGGGTTAAATGGAAGAAGTCTGGTACCTTCAGAATTCTTCCTAGACCTGGCCGTCCAGCCAATCTGAGCAATTGTGGGAGAAGAGCCTTCGTTAGAGAGTAAAGAAGAGCCCCAAGATCACTGTGGCTGAGCTCCACAGATGCAGTAGGGAGATGGGAGAAAGTTCCACAAAGTCACCTATCACTGCAGCCTCCACCAGTCGGGCCTTTATGGCAGAGTGGCCCGACGGAAGCCTCTCCTCAGTGCCAGACATATGAAAGCCCGCACAGAGTTTGCTAAAAAAACACATGAAGGACTCCCAGACTATGAGAAATAAGATTCTCTGGTCTGATGAGATGAAGATAGAACTTTTTGGTGATAATTCTAAGCGGTATGTGTGGAGAAAACCAGGCACTGCTCCTCACCTGCCCAATACAATCCCAACAGTGAAACATGGTGGTGGCAGCATCATGCTATGGGGGTGTTTTTCAGCTGCAGGGACAGGACGACTGGTTGCAATTGAAGTAAACATGATTGCGGCCAAGTACAGAGATATCCTGGATGAAAACCTCTCCCAGAGTGCTCTGGACCTCAGACTTGGCTGAAGCTTCACCTTCCAACAAGACAATGACCCCAAGCACACAGCTAAAATAACAAAGGAGTGGCCTCAGAACAACTCTGTGACCATTCCTGACTGACCCAGCCAGAGCCCTGACCTAAACCCTACTGAGCATCTCTGGAGAGACCTGAAAATGGCTGTCCACCAACGTCACCATCCAACCTGACGGCACTGGAGAGGATCTGCCAGGAAGAATGGCAGAGGATCCCCAAATCCAGGGGGAAAAACTTGTTACATCATTCCCAAGAAGACTCATGGCTGTACTAACTCAAAAGGTGCTTCTCTTCACTACTGAGCAAAGGGTCTGAATACTTATGACCATGTGATATTTCTGTTTTTCTTTTAAATAAATTTGCAAAATTTTCTACATTTCTGTTTTTTTCAGTAAAGATGGGGTGCAGAGTGCACATTAATGAGAAAAAATGAACTTTTTTGCATTTACCAAATGGCTGAAATTAAACAGAGTGAAAAATTTAAAGGGATCTGAATACTTTCCAAACCCACTGAATAACATCCAGATCTCTGCCGCGAACCCCTCTGTTACATCCAGATCTCTGCCGCGAACCTCTCTGTTACATCCAGATCTCTGCCGCGAACCCCTCTGTTACATCCAGATCTCTGCCGCGAACCCCTCTGTTACATCCAGATCTTTACTGCGGACTCCTCTGTTACATCCAGATCTTTACTGCGGACTCCTTGTTACATCCATATCTCTGCCGTGGACTCCTCTGTTACATCCAGATCTCTACCGTGGACTCCTCTGTTAAATCCAGATCTCTGCCGTGGACTCCTCTGTTAAATCCAGATCTCTACCGTGGACTCCTCTGTTACATCCAGTTCTCTGTCGCGGGCCCCTATGTTAAATCCAGATCTCTGCCGCGGGCCCCTCAGCTACATCCAGATCTCTGCCGCGGACTCCTCTATTTACATCCAGGTCTCTGCCGCGGACTCCTCTGTTACATCCAGATCTTACTGCGGACTCCTCTGTTACATCCAGTTCTCTGTCGCGGGCCCCTATGTTACATCCAGATCTCTGCTGCGGACCCCTCTGTTACATTCAGAGCTGTGCGGCGGACCCTCTGTTACATCCAGATCTCTGCCATGGACTCCTCTGTTACTTCCACATCTCTGCCGTGGACTCCTCTGTTACATCCAGTTCTCTGTCGTGGGCCCTATGTTACATCCAGTTATCTGCCGCAGACCCCTCTGTTACATCCAGATCTCTGCCGTCGACTCATCTGTTACATCCAGTTCTCTGTCGCGGCCCCTCTGTTACATCCAGATCTCTGCCGCGGACTCCTCTGTTACATCCAGATCTCTGCCGCGGACCCCTCTGTTACATCCAGATCTCTGCCGCGGACTCCTCTGTTACATCCAGAGCTTTACTGCGGACTCCTCTGTTACATCCAGTTCTCTGTCGCGGTCCCTATGTTACATCCAGATCTCTGCTGCAGACCCCTCTGTTACATCAGAGCTGTGAGGCGGACCCCTCTGTTACATCCAGATCTCTGCCGTGGACTCCTCTGTTACATCCAGATCTCTGCCGTGGACTCCTCTGTTACATCCAGATCTCTGCCGTGGACTCCTCTGTTACATCCAGTTCTCTGTCGTGGGCCCCTATGTTACATTCAGTTCTCTGCCGCAGACCCCTCTGTTACATCCAGATCTCTGCCGTCGACTCCTCTGTTACATCCAGTTCTCTGTCGCGGGCCCCTCAGTTACATCCAGATCTCTGCCGTGGACTCTCTTGTTACATCCAGATCTCTGCCGTGGACTCCTTTGTTACATCCAGATCTCTGCCGTGGACTCCTCTGTTACATCCAGATCTCTGCTGGGACTCCTCGTTACATCCAGTCTCTGCCGGGACTCCTCTGTTACATCCATATCTCTGCCGTGGACTCCTCTGTTACATCCAGATCTTACAGTGGACTCCTCTGTTAAATCCAGATCTCTGCCGTGGACCCTCTTGTTACATCCAGTTCTCTGTCGCGGGCCCCTATGTTAAATCCAGATCTCTGCGGGGGCCCCTCAGCTACATCGATATCTCTGCAGTGGACTCCTTTGTTACATCCAGATCTCTGCCGTGGACTCCTTTGTTACATCCAGATCTCTGCCGTGGACTCCTTGTTACATTCATTCTGCCGGACCCTTGTTACATCCAGATCTCTGCCGTGACTCCTTGTTACATCCAGTCTCTGCCGGGACCCTGTTACATCCAGATCTCTGCCGGACTCCTCTGTTACATCCAGATCTCTGCCGGGACCCCTCTTGTTACATCCAGTCTCTGCGCGGCCCCTTGTTACATCAGACTTCTGGACTCCTTTGTTACATCCAGTCTCTGCGGGTCCCTGTTACATCCAGATCTCTGCTGGACCCTTGTTACATTCAGACTTGCGGGACCCTTGTTACATCCAGATCTCTGCCGGACTCCTTGTTACATCCAGATCTCTGCCGTGGACTCTCTGTTACATCCATCTCTGCGTGGACTCCTCTGTTACATCCAGTCTCTGCGGCCCCTTGTTACATCAGTTCTCTGCGCGCCCTTGTTACATCCGATCTCTCGGACTCCTTGTTACATCATTCTCTGCCGGGCCCTCGTTACACCAGATCTCTGCCGTGGACTCTTTGTTACATCCAGATCTCTGCCGTGGACTCCTTGTTACATCCAGATCTCTGCCGGGACTCTCTGTTACATCCAGATCTCTGCTGTGGACCCCTCTGTTACATCCAGTCTCTGCCGGCCCTGTTACATCCAATCTCTGCCGTGGACTCTTGTTACATCCAGTCTCTCGTGGCCCTGTTAATCCGATCTCGCGACCCTCTGTACATCATCTCTGCGCGGCCCTTGTTACACCGTCCTCTGTCTCGGCCCTTGTTACATCCAGATCTCTGCGGACTCCTTGTTACATCCAGATCTCTGCCTGACTCCTTGTACTCAATCTCTGCGTGGACTCCTTGTTACATCCAGTCTCTGCTGGCCTTGTTACATCCAGATCTCGCGACCCTGTTACATCCAGATCTCTGCCGTGACTCCTCTGTTACATCAGTCTCTGCGGCCCTCTGTTACATCCAGTCTCTGCGCGCCCTTGTTACATCCAGATCTCTGCCGGACCCTTTGTTACATCCAGATCCTGCCGGACTCCTCTGTTACATCCAGACTCTGCGACTCCTTTGTTACATCAGTCTCTGCCGGGCCTTGTTACATCCAGATCTCTGCTGACCCTTTGTTACATCAGACTTGGGGACCCTCTGTTACATCCAGATCTCTGCGTGGACTCCTCTGTTACATCAGATCTCTGCCGGGACTCCTCTGTTACATCCATTCTTGTCGGCCCTATGTTACATCAGTTCTCTGCGGACCCTTTGTTACATCCAGATCTCTGCGGACTCCTCTGTTACATCCAGTCTCTGCGGGCCCTGTTACATCCAGATCTCTGCCGTGGACCTTGTTACATCCAGATCTCTGCCGTGGACTCCTTGTTAAAACCAGATCTCGGGCCTGTGGCTCCTCTGTTCCCATAAAGTCTTTTACTGCGGACTTGTTAATCCAGTTTCTCCCGTGGACTCCTCTGTTACATCCGTTTCTCCCGTGGCCCCTTGTTACTTTCCCATCCCCCCCCGTGGACTCCTCTTTTTACCCCCGACTTTACTGCGGACTCCTCTTTTTTACCCCGATTCTGCCGGGGGACCCCTCTATTATTTTAAAGATCTCTCCGGGGAAATCTCGTTAATCCGATTTTATGGGGACCCCCTCTGTTTTTCCATTTCCCTCCCGTGGACCCCCGTTCACCCAGTTCTCTGTCGGGCCCCTATGTTACACCCAGTCTCTGCGGGGCCCCCTTTTTTCCCAGATCTTGGTGGAATCCTCTGTTACATCGGGTCTCTGCCGTGGATCCTTTTTATTCCAAAAATCCTTTGCCGTGGCCCCCTCGGGTTACCCCAAAAAAACTCCCCTTAAAAAACAGGAGGGGCTTCGAGGCTTTTGGTGTGCTTGCCTCAGATATTTTTTCTTGGTGGGAGACACCCGTCTTTTTGATCATCATTTTACGGTTCATAGGGGGGAGCATAAAAAAAGAAAATTATCTTTTTATGGCCAATATCTATTTGGAAACCCCCCCCCCCCAGTAAAGAAAAAACAAGGTTGGTTAGCCTTTCATACGTTTCCAAAAATAGCTTTTTGTTTATATCGAACGTTATAAAGTCACTTCTAATTTCTATAAGAAAAAAGAAGGTTTTAAAAATTTTTCTTTTGGGGGGGCTCTTATTCTATCGGGGTTTTAAAATTGCCCCCCTGCAAAATTTTTAAGCTTCCCAAAACAATGGGCCATTGGGCTTTCCTTTTTACCTTTTCCAAAGAAGGATCGCAGCAGGATGTCCTTGTGCACAGGGTGTTGTAAAATTTGTTTTTTCTCCCCACCCTTTGCTAGTTTTTTCTTTTCCCCATATGTTCCAGTGAGGTCCGGAAGTTTGGTTGTAGCTCTTCCCTTTTTGGAAAGATCTTTTGTATTTTAAAATTTTTTTTTACAATCTGATAGTTTTTGGGGTGACAAGAAATCTGGCCCGATTTAAAAGGGAGAAAAGTCCAAGAAAAAAAGCTCTGCCCCCGGTCCCAAGGGCCCCCCAACATAAAAGTTATATCGCCCCCCCTGCAAAATAAAAGGGGGCGCCCACCAGGGGTCCCCCCTGTCCAGCCTTCTCCTCTAAATCGCAGCCCCAAAACCCCCTTTTGTTTTTCGCAGCCCAATCCCTCCTTTCTGTACTACAGCAACCTCAAAATTTCCCTACTGTTTTTTCCCCGCCTCTTTTTCCAAACCCGTACATACCAAAATCACTCTCTACTGTTTTTACAGCAGGGCCCCCTTCCCTCTGTGCATCCCGCAGCCTCAATCCCCCCCTACTGTACTAAGGGGCCCCAACCCCCATTTTTTTACTTTCGCGCTCAACCCCCCCTACTTTCATACAGCAGCCCCCCTCTTCCATACTTTTCCTACAGCAGCCTCAATCCCTCCATACTGTAATACGCAGCCTCAAACCCCCCCATACTGTACAACGCAACCTCCCCCCTCATTTTGTATTTTTAGCAGCCTCACTCTCCCTACTGTACAAAAGCAACCCCCAAACCCCCCCCCTGTTTCATAAGCAGCCCCCAAACCCCCCATTGTTTCATACAGCGCCCCAACCCCCCTACTGTTTATAAACGCCTCACTCTCCCTTTTACATCGCAACCCCCAAACCCCCCATTTGACTTTCGCAGCCTCAATCCCCCATACTGGGAAACAGCAGCCTCCTCTCCATACTGTATATTCAGCGGGGCCCCCCTCTCCTATGTTTTACAGCAGCCTCACCCCCCATCTGTACATACAGCAACCTCAATCCCCCTACGGGACTTTCCCGCAGCCCAATCCCCCCTATGTCATTCGCGCCCCCTTCCCCCCGTAAACGCAGCCCCAATCCCTCCATCTGTTTTACAGTAACTTCACTCTCTCCAAAACTGTACTACAGCACCCAAAAACCTCTTTCTGTTTGTGTGTTGCCCCCCTAGTAAAGGGCCCCAAAAAAAACCCGGAGGTGGCGGGGGGGGTAAAAGTTTAAGCTTGATATCCTTTTTTCCATCCCCCAAAATTGGCACCCCATTTTGGGTTTTTTGGTGTGACAGGGGGGAAGGGGGTCTAGTCTGGACTTGGGGGGGAAGGGTTCAGCAAGCTGGGGGGGTCAGGGTGAGGGCATCTCTCAGATTTAGTGGAGACCGTTGTAGTGGCAGGGTAGCTCCCTGTGGAAAGAAAAAGTTTTTGCGAACTTCAGCCCCCCGTCCAAGGACGTGAAATTAGTCGATGTGTTCCCGAATGGGGAATCTGAGAATTTTGTCAGCGGCCTAAAAAGGGGAAAAAGAAAGGGGCCCTTTTCTACCTAGGGAGTGGGAGTGTTATGTTTTAAAAGGGGGGGGGGGGAAGGGGCGCAGTGGGGGAATTGAGAAATGCCTTAGGAAATTTGGGTTTCTGCCTATTAAACCCGGGCACCGGGGGCCGAAATGTTGCTATCGCTTGTAGTAACGGAAAAACCGAGACTCGTGGATACAGGGGCAGGGTAAGCCCCCTTTTTTGTACGTTTAACCCCGGGGGCAGGTGGAATTTTGGGTTTGAGTCAAGCGGAAAAGTAAAAACCCGTTTCATCACCCTTTGGGAAAGGGTCACCACAAAGCTGCCGGGAGTTTCAGCTATAGAGTTTGTGGGTATTCGGAGGGGTTTAAAAAAGCTTTAGGCGTTGGACCCCCTCATATTTTGGGGTTAAGGGGCCTTAACCGTCATGTTATCTCGAAGCCTTTCCACCCCCCAAACCGCTCCCCCGGGGCCCGCCTTTAAAAACTGCAAGTAAAATTTTTGGGAAAAAAAATGGATGGGGTGGGCGTTATTTTTTTGCACCCTTTATCATTTTAACCCTGACTTTGAGGGACCGTCCCCTGGGGGGGCCCCCCCCCTCTGCTGCCACAACATCCCCTCAGAGCCTCCGGTGGTTTAGTGAAACAGAAACTCAGGTGGGTCACGAACTGTTATCTACCTAATAATCCCGTAAAAAATTTCCCCCCTCTAGCCTGACCGGGCCGGGCCCCGGACCGGCCACCCCCTCCGTGAAAACCCCCTAGATTCGGGCTCGGCCCCCTACCCCATCCCCCGGAAACCCCCCAAATTTTGGGGTGGTCGAGAAAAATTTTGGGGTCCCGAAAGGATCCAAAAATTAAAAGATTGTAAGCCCTGTGTGTTTAAAATTGACTGTTTGCTGTATGTCACTTTTGGGGCCCAAAAAAACCCCCCTTTTTGCCCAATTTGGCCCCCCGAGGCGGGGTGAAGAAGGTGGGCGTCCCTTTCGGGGGGTTTGTCCCCCCCTTTTAGCGCGAAAAGTTATGGCCCCCCCCTCCCCAAAGGGCCCTTTCTACAATGGGGCCCCGCCCCATGCTAAAGAGATCGCCTCCCCTTCTTTCCTCTGCGAAGAGGAGGGGGCAAATCCCCCCCCACGGAAAGGACCAGATTTTTCCCCGTTGGATCCCCCAGGGGGTACCCCCCCCATTGGGGGAAAAAGGACGGGAATCAGTGCCCGTACAGAGGACTGTCTCCTTTTTGCCGGGCTGTCCCCGACGGGCCCGGGGCCCCCCCCTGAGGGGGGCTGCGGGGGGGGAAAAGCAGGCTGAGAAGAAGCGCAAAATGGCAATTCGACAAGAGCGGAGAGCGCTGGCGCCCCAAACCGCGGTGGGGGGGCCCTTTTTTTTCCCCCCCCAAATAAAAAACGTTTTGGGTACCCCTTTACCACTGGTTTCCCCAAAAGGCCCTGATAAAAAAGGGTTTGCGGAGCGACTGGAGGGGCACCTTTGGGCTTTACCTGTCCCACGATGGGCGGTGGAGGGGGGGGGCTGGGAGGCCCCGCCCCCCCTGGGCCGCCAGGTCGGAAAAGGGCCCGAGCGGATTACCTTTCCCCCCGGGGGGACACCGGGGGCCCTTTGCCCCCCGTTGCGACGTCGCTGGGATGAAAATGGGGGTTGTGACTTTCACGCGTGTCCATTTAAAAAGAGAGATGCAGTGTCGTGAAAGGAGCAGGGGACGCCGGGGGGGGGAAGAGCGAGAGGTGCAGCGAACCGGAAACGCCAATACGACCCGTTATCGGGAAAAAGGGTGGCCCGAAAGGAAAAAGGACCCGGGGGGAAAACCGGGGCCCTTCGGGGGGTCCGTTGGGGTTTTCCAGCTCGAAAGGGCTGGGGTTTCATCCGCGAGGGGGATTTTAAAAGGGGTTTTTGTAAGCCGCGAGATGTGGAGCCCCCCCTCCCCATCGGTCACCCGGGGGGGAAAGGGGGAAAATGGGGAATGTTGGTTATAAAACGGCACTGGGGTTTTAAAAGGGGGTGGTATCCCCTTTAAATGTCGCGTCATTTGCCCCCGCCCCCCGCGGGGGTAACGTAAAACCTACCGCGGTCCCCGTCTCGAGCGCCCCGCCCGGGCCGTACTCCGCATCCCCCCCTGCAGGCCCTGCAATCTACGACCGGGGGGCATCGCTACCTGCTGCACTCGCACCCAAGTCTCCTTTGTACGAAATGCGGTTAAATTTGAATCGTACCTGAAAGCAAAAATGCGCGAATCGGCGTCTCACAGGAGAAAGCCCCCGGCGTGCCCCAAGGGGTTTTGCCAAAACTGTAGGCCCCCCAAAACCCGTTTGAGGTACTTTTTGCTGGCTAAAAGGGATCGCATCGTTCCGCCCCCGGGGTGGAAGATTTAAAATTAAAATTGAAAAAAATGTAAAAACCCCGGGGGGCCCAGCGGGGGGTTTTCCGCAATAAAAAAATTTAAAAAGTTTTTTTAAAGAAATAATTGCTTTTTTGCCCCTTTTTTTCTATGTTAGTTTTTTCTAGTTTTCACAAAGGGAAAAGAATACCCGGCGGGGAAAAGAGTTCAAGAAGTTTGAAAAATTTTAAAAAATATTTTGATTTTGCAAATTTTTTTAGTATTTCCCGGGGGGGGAAAAAAGTCTTTTTTAAAATTTTAATGTGAATATGAAATTTTAAATTTTATGTGGGAAAATTGAAGTTAAAAAGAAAAAATTTGTTTTTTAAATCTGGATGGGGTGAGGACTGAGCCAGCCCAAGAACTTCTTTGAAAAAAGTTGCGCTACGGGGCATTTTTTGGGTTTTTTAAAAAAAAACCGCAAAAATTTCCTTAAAAAAAAAAACCCGTAGGGGGTGGCCTGGTGAGGTCGGGGTCAGAATCCTGCCCCCCCCCGGACCCACGTGGGGGGGTTTGGGGGGGGTCCCCCAAAAAAAATTAAAATAAATATTTAAAAAGAAAATTTTTTTTTGGTTTTTTATGTTTTGATCTTTTGTTTTTTTCTGTACATAAGTAAAAGTTAAAAAATTCGTACCTCCCTGTGGGATGAGTTAAAAATTTGTTTTAAACAAAAAAAAAAGTCTTTTTTTTTTCTTTTTTCAGCCCCCGGGGGGGCTGTGTTTACCCCAAAGGGGGGTTTTGTTTGCCCTGGTTGTAAGGCACCTAAAACCCTTTGGGATGGCAGAGAGGTAATTTTTTAAAAACCCCCTTGATATCCATTCACCCATCCCCACTTGGACACACCATAGGGTATTTTAAGGTGGGCCCCCGGTCCCCCCGAGGGGTCTAGTCTGGCCTTGGGGGGGAAAAGGAGTTAGTCAAGCTCGGGGGTTCAGGAGTGAGCCCATTCTCGATAGGGGCCCCCCAAAAAACCCCCGGGGAAGAGGGTGCCCCCCGGGGGGGAAAAAAAGAAGAGTTCCCCCCCGTTTTTTTCCCCGCCCCCCCCCCCAAAAAAGGGACAGTGAAGTTCGTCAAAGTGTTTAAAAACCCGGGGGGAAAATGGGGGAAAAAGGGGGCAGCGGCTCAAAGGGAAAAAAAAGGGGAAAGGATTGATTTCCCCCGGGGGAAAAGTGTGGGTGCTTTTTTTAAAAAGAGCGGGGAGCAGGGCGAAGGGCGCGGGGAAAAGGGAAAAAGGGGAAAAGGGGTTTAGTATTGGGATTTTTCTGCACTACCCCCCGGTCACGGGGCCCCCAAAAAAGTTTTTGCATGCTTCACGCATAGCCCGGGGGAAAAACCCCAGGACTGCTGGACAAAAGGGCGGGGGGTAACCCCTTAGTGTCGGTCCAAAACCGGGTCGGGGGGAAAATAGGGATTTTGAGTCAAGCGCGGGACAAAATTTAAGAAACCTAGTTTCACCCATTGGGGGGCCCCCACCCAATGAAAAAGGGCAGTAAGTATGATTAGCTGGCTTTTTTCCGGTTAACTCCGTTCAAAAAAGTTGGATCCCCTACATTTTGGAATTTAAGGGGCCCCTTTAAAAACCCCTGCGGGGGCTGTTATCTAAAAAAAAAATTTCCCCCCCCCAAAAAAGCCCCCGGGGATGCCAAAAACATCTAAAAAGGGGAAAAGGGGGGGAAAAAGACGCGGTTGGTGGGGGAAAATGGTTTTTTTTTATCTGCACCCTAATCTTTAAAAAACCCAAAAGACTTTGGGGCCCGTCCCCCCTTTTTGGGGGGGAACCCGTCATCAGCAAAAACCCAACACCCCCCAGGACCTAAAAGCAGCGTGGTTTAGTGATAGAAAACTAAGGTGGCGCACGAAGTTTTTTTAAAAAATTTTAATCCCCTGTAAATAATTTCCCCCCATTATACGCCGGGGCCCGGGGGGGCCCCAACGGCCCGAGCCACCGTTTCCGTGACAACCCTCATAGCTTCCGGGGTGGGCCCCCGGGCCCCCCCCTAGCCCTGGTAACCCACAATTGTGGGCGGGTCGAGGGGATCCCACCCCCCCCTCACCCCCCTACTGTACATACCCCAAACCCCCCATTACCTCCATACGTTTTTTTTACCCCCCCCCCTTTCACTCTCTCCTTTACTGGATATACGCAGCCTCACTCCCCCCCTTACTTTTACAAAACAGCAGCCTAAATCCCTCCTTACTGTATATACAGCAGCCTCAATCCCTTCATATTTTCATACAGCAGCCTCAATCCCTCCAAAACTGTATTTTACAGCAGCCTCAACCCCCCCCAAAAGTTTATACAGCCCCCCTTAATCCCCCCATATGTACTTACACCCCCCCTAAATCCTTTTTTGGGGGTTTTACACCCCCCCTCAACCCCTCCATACTTACTTACGGCACCCTCACTCTCCCCATACTTTACTTTCACCCAGCCTCAATCCCTCCATACTGTATTACACCCCCCCACACTCTCTCCTTTCTGTTTTTTCAGCACCCAAAAACCCCCCCAAAATACTGTACATACAGCAGCCTCACTCTCTCCATATTTTTAATTTTACACCCCACCCCCCCCATACAAAAATTTTACAGAACCTCATTCCCTCCATACTGAATACGCAGCCTCAACCCCTCCATCTAAAAAATACAGCAGCTCACTCTCCCCAAAAAGGGTACAACAGCAGCCTCAACCCCCCCTTACTTTACATAAAAAAAAGCCTCAACCCCCTCCATACTGTACATACACCCCCCCCAAAATCCCTCCTTTCTGTACTTACAGGCCTCAACCCCCCCCTTTTTTTAAAATACAGCACCCTCCTCTCTTCCATACTGTGCTTTACAGCACCCAAAAAATCCCCCCAATACTGTATATACGCACCCCTCACTCTTCCTTTATGTATATACACCCCCCCTCAATCCCTCCATACTGTTTTTTACAGCAGCCTCAACCCCCCCTTCTGAAACATACACCCCCCCCTCCAATCCCCCCTTTTTTTAAAAACATAGCCCCCCCATTTCCCCCCAAAATCTGTTTTTTAAAAGCAGCCCCAATCCTTCATGCTGTTTTTTAAACAGCAGCCTCAACCCCCCCAATGCTGAAAATTCACCCCCCCAAAAATTCCCTCCATTACAAAAATTTTAAAGCACCCTCCCCCCTTTCCCCCAACTGTACTACCCCGGCCCTTTTCCCCCCCCCCTTATGTTTTTACACCCCCCAAAACCCCTTCCTACTGAAATTTCGCCCTCATCCCTCCATACGTAAAAAAACCTCAATTTTTTCCCAAAAGGGATTTTACAGCCCCTTTTTTTCCCCTCCATACTGAAATTTACAGAGCTCATTTCCCCTCCATTTTTTAAAAACTCAACCTCAATTTCCATACTTTCATACTGCAAACCAATCCCCCAAAACTGTATTTACGCGCCTCACCCCCTCCTTTTGTTTACAGCAGAAAAATCTCCCCTTACTGTCTACAGCACCCAATCCTCCATTGTAATACAGCACCCCCTTTTTCTGGGTTTTTAATTTGTACATCAGAACCTCAATCCTCCTCTGTAAATACACCCGCCCCTCCATCTGTAATTACAGCAGCCTCACCTCTCCATACTGTTTTCGCACCAAAAATCTTCCATATGTAATACGCCCTCAACCCCCTAGGGTACCAAGCACCCAAAAAACCCTCCATCTGAAAAAAAGCACCTCATTTCTCCTCCTTTTTTTTATAAAAAGCAACCTTTTTTCCCTCCATACGTAGGGTTTTTTGCAACCCCTAAATTCTCCATACTTAATACAGCCCCTTTTCCCCCTCTTTTATGTATCACCCCAAAATCCCCCATACTGTTTTAAAGCCCTCACCCTTTCCCAAAATTGTATACACCCCAAAAAATCCCCCAATGTTCATACGCGCCCCCCCCTCCATCTGGCATACACGGGGTCATTTTCCCCCCCTTACTGTCTCAGCGCCTCACCCCTCCAAAATGTTTAAAGCGCCTCAATCCCCCCATTTTGTACATACAGCCCCCTTTTCCCCTCCATATTACTACGCCCTCATCTCCCCTTTAATGTAATACGCAGCCTAAATCCTCCTACTTTTTAAAGCAGCCCCCAATCCCTTTTACTGAATACAGCGGGCCTCAATCCCTTTTTTGGGGGCAACAGGCCCACTCTCTCCATTTAAAAAAGGAACCCAAAATCCCTCCATATGAATTTTTGGAGCCCAACCCTCTCCATATGTATTCAGCAACTCACTTTTCCCTTTATGTAAACAGCCCCAATCCCCCATCTGTATTAAAGAACCCCACTTTTTCCCATAGTATATACAGCAGCTCAATCCCTCCTTACTTTCATAAGCAGCCTCAATCCTTCCGTGTAAAACAGCAGCCTCAATTTTTTT